>PVKS010020285.1:0-37087 GCA_004027875.1 Aplodontia rufa | reverse complement strand
TCACCAGCACCATCGTGCTGTGTGTGCACAGGTGATCGGTGTCAGTGACACAAACCTGACAGAACTCTGCCTGTCACGTGACCTACCTGGGACAACCCAGGACATCTGAACACAGGTTGAACAGGACAGAACCAGTTACACTGGACCACAAGGTGGAGGTATCTGACCTTAACTGTGAGAGATGAGCTTTAACCTCCTGCCCTAATTGAATGTTAGCAGCCAGCCCTGATTAACTTTCAGTTTTCTCTGATTCACCTGAGACCCGAGCATTAATTCAATGAAGTCATTTAACAGACCATGATGTCTGCGGGACATTTTGTGAAATGTAAGCCCCATCATCCCTTCATCAGTGTGACACCTGCCAATCCGTAGGGCATAGAAGGTAGACAGGCTAGGGCATGTTTGTGGACATGTCTATTTAATACCTTTTGGGCTGTCACTTCATTCTTATCTTCTCCAGATACCTGGACAAAGGCAAAGCAGCAGTTCCACAGAGTTAAAAGTGCAGGATTATTAATCAGCCCTTGCAAACAGCAGACTGCTTGGCCCCTTTGGTGGGCCACATTCCCCGAACTGCTGAAATGAAGGATTGCGGTGCTTTGCAGGATTTGCTTCTGTCTGGCTGAGTTATCTCAACATCTTGTTTACTCTGCATTACTTTTGAGCAAAGACAAACTGGCCTTGAAGGGTACTGCAGCCCCATCCTGGGAGGCTCTCCTAAGTGCTGGCGGCTCATTGGAACCGAGCTTGTTTGGTCTGTCCAGGCACGTGTGCCGATGCGAACTGCCTTCATAGCAGGCTTGTCTGCAGTGACTCCTCGAATCTGTCCTTACTGTGTGACATTCAACGCATGTGGCAGCAGCTGGAAAGGCTCAATCTCTAGCCCATGCCTTGGTGACTCTGGGGAACAGGGACACCAGGGGTCATGAGGCTAAGACAGGCAACCCTCAGGACCTGGTCATCAGGAATAAGGTACACACGTCCCTTCAGAAACTTTTAAGAAAGGTCAACCAGAGCAGCCCACATTGCCCTTCATCTTGGTGCCAGGGGGTGCTGGAAGACCCACCTCAGATGCTAAAGGAAGGTCTACACTAGATCACTGAGACATGAACTAGGCAAATAGTTCAGCCCCTGCTTCACAAAATGTGCTCCTCCCAGGAAGGGCTGCAGCTAACCCAGTGCTGTGCTCCCCCCCGGGTTTCCTGACCTGGGCTGCTATTGGCTTCGCCTCTCCCCTGCCTAACGCTGGAGGGCACAGACACCTCTGCGGAGGGCTTCCCTGGGAGCCTCCGTGGATCAGAGCACACGAACTGCCCCATGAGGCAGGGAGCAGATGGTGGCCTGCTTGTTCCACACGCTCTTGGTTTCTATTGTGTTTGCTCTTTTGTTTCCCACACCCCTGCCTTTTAATAAAAACACAGTAAATAATCTTTTATGGGGGGTTGGGCAGGGCTGAGGGGTGGAAGGAGTGACTCCCTTCTCATGTGCTACTGCGGGTGTGGGAAATGCGCTAAGGTTGAGTGGGATGGACACAGTCGAGGTCCTGGCGGTCTGGTGACGATCTGCTTGTGCTGGAGTGACTAGTCACTTGGTTGTTTGCCTTTGGGCAGTTGCTCCGGTCAGCTTGTTAAACATTAAGAGCAAAGGCACCAGGGGGGGTGCTGCACCTTATTTCCAGATGGGGCTCACCTTTGGCACTCTTTTCAAGACACATGGTCCTTGGTGGAACTCAGGTCATGTGGTCTTTTTAAATTTTTTTTAAATTTATTTTTTATTAGTGCATTATAGTGTTACATAATGATGGGATTAGTTGTCACATGTTCCCAGATGCACACAATTCGGCAATACAATTGTTCAGTATCCACCCAGCTCCGGACCCCACTGCTTCCCTCCTCCCATCCCCTGATCCCTTGCCTCTCTTCTGGGTCCTATATTTTTCCTTAAAAAGCCCAAGCACAGTGACATAATTCTTCTACCTATGAAGAACTATTTTATATGTAAGTCCACATGATTTTGAATGCTGTCCTTGCTCAGGCCATGGGGATCCTTTCCCAGGGCAGGGCAGGGACAGTGTTGCGCTTCCCACCTGTGATCCAGGTGTACTTCTCCGCCTGGTCTGTAGGTGCTCCTATCTCTCTGGTACTGATGTTACAGCCCAGAAAACAATTTTCTTCCTGCGGCTTCTCTGGTTACTCCAGTCATAAACATCCCCAATAGGTAGCGGGCTGGAGAGCCACCAAGGAGTTGTGACCACGGCTGAGCCAGATGGTCAGCTCCTCATAGCACTCGGAGCTGGTTGGCACTGTTCACCCAGTCAACCAAAACTGGCTTTGCCTTCCATTTCTTTGTCTCTTCTCCTTCCTTTCTCCATTTCCCTCCTTCATCTCTTTTAAAAGCCTTTTTTTCATTAATTCTGCTTTACCTTCATTTCCCCCCCTGAGCTATAGTCTCTCTCTTCACATCTGCCTGATGGATTGCACATCTATTCTGATTGTAATTGACAGCTGGACGTGGCTTCTCATGTCATATTTATGGGATTCCAGGGATCGATGTCAAAGTTTATAAATGACTTGTTCATTCTAATCCAATAAGCATCTACTAATTGCATTTAAGGTAATCCCAAAAGTTATTAAAACTAAAAGTGTATATGTCAATAGAGCTATGTCACATCTCCAAGCCACAGTTTTCTTAATAGCAAATCAGGGATAATGACACAGACCCGTACGTGTCAGGACTCTCCAGAGAAACTGGAAACAGATGTGTGTGTGTGTGTATGTGTGTGTGTGTGTGTGTGTGTGTGTGTGTGTACAGAGAACCTACAGCACAGATTTGTTTTACAGAACTGGCTCACATGGTTGTGGACACTGGTAGGTCTGAAGTTTGCAGAGTAGGAGGGCAGAGAGGAGGCTCTGAGAGAGCAGATGTCACAGCTCCAGTCTGAAGGCTGCCTGGAGACAGGAATCCCTCTTCCCCGGGACCCCAGTCTTTCTCTTAAGACTTTCAATGACTGGAAGAGGATCACTCGCATTATGGCAGGTCATCTGTTTTAATCAAAGTCCTAAATTTTGTCTTCCTATCGCGAGAGTGCTGCTTGACCAAATAGATGGGTACTATGGTCTATCCAAACTAAAACACAAAACGAGCAATCGCGCATTGGATGGCTGTGAAAGCTAAATTACATGATCAAGTAAAACGCATGTACCACATGATGGCACCTCACGCGGGAGAGGGCCCATCCTCTTCTCCACGCTAGGGAGGGCATTGGCTCTCTCACCTTGGGCACCTCTGGATGGGAGAAGGGGAGAAAGTTTTTGTGAAGTTTAAGCAGAACTTGAACAAACATGAATTTTTACTCTCTGTAGACAACACTTAATTTCCAAAGATCTTATTTCTGCAAAGTGCGCCTATGAAAGCTTCAGTGGACACATACATATGTTTAGTTTGTCAGGCGCTTTTCTCTATTTATTTCCCCATACTACAAATATAATGGACTCTTAAACACAAGAGAGTCTTCAGCCACAGCACAACACAATCTAGTCCTCCTGTGTCAAATAGATTCTGAGTCAGTGAGCTCAGAATCCCCTCATCCTTTCACTAAAAATTCCTGTAAGCACATAAGTACCTTGAATCAGAATTAGGAGCACAAGTGATGGTCCCATTTTTTCCATACACCATAATTGCTAATTTCAATTAAGGAAAGTAGCCCTGGTACAATTTTCCTGGACCTTCACAGTAATGGCTGCCATAACCTAGCAACAATGTAGGAAATGGACTTTGATTCTGCTGAATGTCACTTGCCTGTCACCGGCCATGCTTGCAGTTCCACTGCATGTACGTCCATGTGCTGGAGCAGATTTCTGTGAAAGAGCATAAGTGTGAGTAATGTCGGCTCTTAGTGTGTGCTGAGCTGTTCTGCCTATCGTGGAGTTCAGCTATTTAGCTCTTGGGACAATTACAGGACTTTTATTTGAGGGAAAGGAAATCTCTGAAGCTTCCACTGAAGATGGTGGTAGAGTTATATAAGACGGTTCTGTCCTGTTGTTAGCAACAGTGTCACCATTGCAAATTCCCAGTGTTGAACAGGTGCCCTTCAAGGGCAGGGCTGAATTATGATAGCAAAGAAAGGCCATTCGAGTATGGGTTTGGCCAAATAAAGGAACACCAAAGCAGCCAATTAACCCCACAGGACCATGCTGGAAGGAGGGAGGAAGCCGAGTGTGCTGCCTTGGCTATCCTGCGTGGGTCTCCGTACTGACCTCCTGCAATGGGACGCCCGTGTGCCTCACTCATGTTTTCTGCATTTATCTAGGGCCTCAAGTCTCTGACTGTGTCTCATTTTTTTTTCCAACCAGCAACAAAAATCTCTTTCAAGAAAAAATTTGTACAATTAATTTACTGAATCTAAAGGCAGATGTTATTTATTGATTTAAAGGGTGCTGGTGAAAAGATTGTCATCTGTTCTTTGACCATAACTAGAAATGTGTTGCGTGATTCTTTTCACAATTGGAAAGCACAGTTGTGTTTACAAAGAGAATGCCACTGAGTTGGGCTCAAAGGACCATTCCCTCATACACAATCTCTGTCACACAGGAGGTCACACACCCCAGCACTGCAGGGCCACGGCCTAAGAATGGGAACCAGTACCAATGAAAGGTGGTTGCAGAAAGGCTCCCTGTGTGTGCTGCGGCACAGGAAGAAGACCATCGACTGCCCTCACTACTATGTGGCCTCGAAAAACGTCAGATATGTAGAGATGGAGAATAAAACCCATGGTCACCGGAGCAGGGGAGGGTGGGGAAGGCACGTGAAGACACAGGCCAGAGGACGCAGAGTCAAGACTCGTAGGATGAGAGGTCTAGGGAATCTCGTGTGCAGCCAGGGACTGACTTCAGGCAGCAAAGGCGACTCGGCCAGAGGAAAGATTTTAGCCACTGTACCCACAAAAACAAAAACAAAAAAAAGGGTGACTATGTAAAATGATGTGTTATTTGCTTTACTCCAGTAATCTTTTTACTCTCTCTATGTATCCCATGAGGCTTTGACTGCACATAGTATAATTCATTTTTTTTTAAAAAGCCATCTCTGGTAGCTGAGGTCAGTGATGAAGGCTTCGAGGTCTTCCTGTCTCACATTGGTAAAGATGCAAACATAACCACAGGAGGCACAGCACACACGTTCCTGACTTAGTCTCCTGAGATGGAAGGTGATGCTGTTAAACACCTTCTTCAAAGACAAATCCCAGCCCCCACTGACATCGCTGTGTAGGTGCATATCAGAAAAGAAACTCCCCGAAGTCAACACTTTGGGGAGACTCCTGAGTGACTCTTCTCAGAGCTGTCCCCCGCGGTGTGTGCAGCGCTGGCTGAGGGGGAGGCTCAGGGGAGGCCCAGGCCAGCTGACCACTGGGTTGCATGAGTTCTCCTCACAGGACCGACAGTGACCCTTTGGAAATTCGTCTCCCTTAGGCAAAGCGGTTGAACAAGGTAAGGCTGATCGAAACACTGAGGTTCTTAATGGAGACTCCCGGTGGAAAGCGAATTCACACTGTAGAGCAGGCCTCTGTGCTCTTCCTGGGCCAAGATGAGAAGCAAAGAGAGAAACTGACGCAGGAAGGAAGATGACTTGGGAGGACAGAGGTGGCCTTGACTCTGCGGTGGCCCACAGGGCAGGACTGGGTAGTGACCAGCGAGGACAGAGGGGGTTAGTGAACACTCAAGACGCCTGCTGGACCAGTTCCCTCACTTGCACTGCTCACTGCTTCTGTCTCCACAGAGGCATCAGCACAGGTGATGAACAGTTAGAGGATTTTGGTCTGGGGAAGAGTCCTAAATCCTTAGTGTGCATCAATATTTTACTTAATATCCTGTGTTTTCATATGTGGATGCTACTCTATTTCATAAAATTGGAACAGATTCCTCTTCCCAGAGGTGCATTAGTCAGGATTGATTATTAAACTATGCTGCAGGAACAAACAAACCCCAGGTCTTTTTTCTTCCTTTTTGTTTTTTTTTAAGACAGAGAGGACAGTGAGAGAGAGAGAATCGGTTGTATTTAGTTTTTCATGTGGCTTTTGTTGCTCCAACACTTTGTGTACATGGTGCTGGGATTTGAAACTGGGTCCTCACACATGCCAGGCAAGCACCATAACTGCTGAGCCACTGGTTCATTATGGCTCATTCCAGAGCAGGACGATGACCCTGAGTGGCTGTGCCTCCTGGCATCCACCGTGCTGGAGCAGTGCAGAGGACTGAAAACAGCCTGAGATGAAGGGATATAAAAATAAACATGAAGCAGACCAAAATACCAGTTCTTGTATTATTTTTATAAAAGTAGTATTTTTTCAGGTCTGAGTTCCTGAAAGTCGTAGAGTGCCAAGTTAACCCATTCTGGTTGCCTCTGCCATATTTAAAGTGGATCCTAAAGAGAAGAGAGTAGGCCTTGTCCATTGCTCCTACCAGTGGCCAGATTGTGGAGGAGACAGGACAGCAGGGAAACAGACCAGCTGATGTCCCCAGTCAGAAATCCAGCTGCACTTCCACAGCCCATGGAGGGACCTCTTCACCCCAGGTCTCATGCCAGCTACATGGGTGTAAGAAAGGAGCCACCTTCAATCAAAATGGAAACACTGGCATTCGACGCCAAGCCCAGCAGTTGCCAGTGTCTGCTGTGGTCCTTGGCCCCATTTTTGTTAAGTGTGAATTGCCAAAGGACAAGACCCTGGCTGCAGTAGCTTGAAACTGTCCTCCCCGCTAAACCTCCCCTTCCACCTCAATGGGATTTTCATAAATACCATGCCAGGATACAGCAAGCCATTACCCTCCCTCCAAAGAGCTGCCACGTTTATTCCTGGGGAGCCGTGCAATGAGTGCGTGTGGGCAGCGCGAGTGTGCTGTCCTGGAATAGCGCTGCGCAGGAGGTGCGCCCGCCTGGCCTGTGCCCCTTGTGTTAAGACGCCAACAGTACAGCCACTTCACCGTTAGGAAGGCAACTAACCGAGAGGTCCCAGACAGCAGGAAAACAGCCAGCAGCTTTGGGAATTCTTTCTCCCGGCCCTCACGCTCCCTGGGCAGGGCACCTGACACAAGACCATGTTGGACACATAAGCAAGTGTGTCCCTAGAGTGTGCAGGAGGACGGGGCCCCTGCTGAGATCAGAGATACCAGTTTGCCAGAACGAGCTGCTCAAGACATCCTCTCGATTGAGACGCAGAGGCCACGGGTCCAAAGCTAGTGCACGGGCCGAGGGACTCATGCCTGTAGTATTGGTGGCAATGAGAACCGGTGTGCGCAGGGGAAGAGCAGGACTGATGGGTCTCCTTACTCAGATGATTTACTGAAGGCAGCTAAGAGCCAGCCATGGACACGTGCTGGGTGCACTGCGGATAACTGCCTGGGGTGCAGCTCTGTGGGCGGCTGCCAGGAACAAGGAGGAGGAAATGGGGGGCTACATGCTCCGGGAACAGCTGGTGAAGATGAGTTTTTTAAAAGTCACCATTTGCCGGCAACGGACAGCTGGAGGCCCTGCCACACTAACTACTGAGTGGGAAGACTGATTTATGGATGGGCCGATAACGGCAGAGAAATACAGATTGATTTGAGCTAGAGTGCATTTGGAGAGGGGAGGGAGGGAGACTGGACCCTCTGGAAAGCCTGGACTGAAGGGTGAGGAATTCCGGGACAACGTGCCCATGCATGTCACAGGCACTGGGCGGGGACCAACCTCCAGGAGCACTGTGCTGCCAGCCCGCCCAACACAACGTCCTCCCCCTGTCTTCAGGCACCTCGCCCCTCACCAGAGCTCTTCTGTGTTTGCTTCTTTTTTTGTGGCTCTGGGGATGGGACCCAGGGCTTATGCATGCTAGGCAAACACTTTACCGCTGAGTCACATCCCCAGCCAAAACTCAACACTGGAAAAACTAACTTCTACATGTGTGTGCTAGGGACTGAACATGGGGATGCAAGCAGGGGAGGCTAGTGCTCACCACTAGGCCACAGACCCAGGCCTACATGGCTATTCCTATGCACTGAGCTCCTTCTCCGTGTGCTGGAGAGAAAGCTCCAGCCCCTGGGAGACAGAAAGATGTAGAATGCAGCAGAGATGTAAGGCATGCAAAGCTAACAGGCCTGCAGTGCACGGCTCCTCGGAGCATCCTGGACCCCACACTTAGCCAATCAGTGCAGTGAGCGCGTACCCTGGAGGCCCAGTTCAGTCTGCATGGAATTGACTGAGGGCCTTGCAAGCCCTTCCCACCCGATGCGCAGCTTCTTAAATAACAGGACTGTCGCATTATGAGTTCATTCAGACTTCCAATCCACAGTGCCTTCAACATAGCAGGTACTTAATAAACACCTACTGAATGTTCCCTGGTTCTCATTCTTGCTCTCATTGGAGAATGTCCACTACACAGCTGCCACGTGGTGCTATAATGGAAACTGTGTGCACCCAGGAAGAGGCAGGAGGACGGGGTGGGAGAGAGTGGATGGGCATCACAGCTGCAGGGACATTTTAACCAAGATTGTGTAACAGGAGTCAGCCCTTCAGATATGAGGACAGCTTCTGGCAGTGGGAAGAGGCAATAAAAGCACCCTAAAATAGAAGCCAACTCGATGTGCTTGAGAAACAGCAGCACACGGCGCCCTTAGAGCCAAGTTCTTGAACTCGTTCATTTGCTCGTCCATTCATTTATTTTCCTCACTTCCTCTTCATGTCCCAGCAGGAGGCTGTTGTGAGGTGCTGGCAGCTCAGACACCTGAAACATGAACCGTGAACGAGAGGTGCTGGAAGCTTTCTGCCAAGGCTGCCTGGGTCCAAGGCAGCAGAGGACTGAGGGGAGGAGGAAATGTTAAGAGCCTTTGGGCGGGACCCGAGATGGTGTGATAGATCTTGCACAGGTAGAGAAGATGCCATCGTTTAGATGTGAGTGTCACCAAAAGCTCAGGTGTGAGACAATGCAAGAATGTCAGAGGTTCACGAAAATTAGAATGAAGTGTAACCTCAAGAGTGGATTAATCCAACGTGCGTGAACTGGGTGGTGAGTGTAGACAGGTACAGAGCGGCTGGAGGAGTAGCTCACTGTGGAGGTCTGCCTTTGGGGTTTTCATTTGGTCGTGAGTGAACAGAGCTCCGTCTTTCTGCTTCCTGCTCACCCTGTCCTGAGCTGCTCTCCTCCACCATACCATTCTCCCATGATGTTCTGCCTCACCTTGGCCCAGAGCTGTGGAGGAGCCTCTGAAACCAGGAGTCACGATAAACTTCTCCTCCACTCTGTGGTTCTTATCAGATATATTGGTCACAGCAACACAAATGCTGACTAAAAACACACAAACCTGACTGGCCAAAGACTGTTTCTGCAGGCCAAGGAAAAAGAGTGAGGTCAGCAGATCCTTGGCATTACTGAAACGCATCCAGCGTCCCCAAAGCTAAACCTCTTTTCCTTATGTATTAATATATCTGCCTTTTTCACAGTGGTGTTTGCCCTGCTATCTTCAAAGCCATAGCAGCTAAAACCATGGTCTTCCACATAATACCAGACATTTGCAACGAGCTGTATTTGCCCTTGAAGGAAAACAGAAGTAGGAAACCGCCAACTTCATTTAAGAACACTCTTGATGGGTCAGAAAAATTACTAATTCTATTAAACCTCAGCCTGATTTCCTGTCTCCTAAGAATTCTCCAAGATGAAGTGAGAAGTCTCCATGAATCCCGCTGCCCTATACTGAGACGTGATGGTGTCCCCAAGAGGGCTGGCTTTGTGCGAAGGCCACCTGGGCTTGGAAGCACCTGGACAGCAATTCTGCGCCACCCAGGCTCAAGCGGCAGACACAACCCTGAAAATCAGCAGCAGTCACCATCACGTTGCGAAAACCAATCGGCCATTTTGACTTTCAATGGTAAATATGAACCACTCAGGAGAGAACCAGAATTCTGGAAAACTCAAATCCACTGCTGTCCAGGCAGCTTCCTATTAAATATGAACTTCTATAATTAATAGGTAGTGATATTAGTTAAGGTACTTTTCATAACTTCTAATGCATGGGTTAGCATTTGCAAGAGCTGCGTAACTCAAGCAAGCCAGTTTTTCAAAAGACCAATGCACTGTGTTATAAAAAGCATGCCTAGAGAGAAGGCACGTTCAATTTCAGGAACGATCAGTGGGTTTCCATATCCAGTAGTACAGACACTTTCCAGAATATAGATGTCCATAGTTGCCTGAAGAGATTATTAGCATGACCTTCTCTTTTCCAAGTCCCTCTCTGCATGAGGCTGTTTTCTTCCTAGACCTCAGGTGAGGCAGCATATTTGAGCAGATTGAATGCAAAAGCTAATCTGAGAATCCTACCATCTCCTCTGGAAAAAGAATTGAAGAGCTTTGCCATACACAAAACGATGTTACTCTTCTTGCCGATTTTGTCTGGAGGAACTTGTTACTTTTCATGTAAACTGTCACATCTTAGCAAATAGGAAATTCTTAAATAGCAATATTTTAAATATGTTTTTAAATCTCTGTTGTAATCATCAGCACAGTAAATGTTGATAGATACATTCCACATAAACCAAACGCAGAGGACAGAGGACGGCTTTTAGCCTCAGGAGCACCTCCTGAGTCAGGCAGCACAGAGCCCTGGCGTCTGCACTGCAGAGGGTGGGAGACAGCCAGCCTGCTCCTGCAGATCCGGCTGCGACCTCCTAGAATTACTCTGGTGTTTGAACTGTGGGCAATTACCCAGCCTCTCCCCATCCTTTAGGTCCAGGCACCTCCCATATGGCTTTGATTTGGAGGCACTCAATTTATCAAAACAGTTTGTTATGTTAAAAAACTATTTGATGTCAAAGAAGCCGTATGAACCTTTTTATGTGTGCTTTTCCTGGAATAAGAAATCAGTTTGCCCATTTTAAACAAAGCTGGACCCTAAAAAAGACTTGAACCAGTGTTGTATTCATAAAGCTGGAGGCAAGACAGCCTCCAGCTCCGGGTGTGGCAGGGTGCTAGGAACAGAGCAACCATCCTCTGCAGACTGTCCTCCACGGCAGTCCCTGCTCCTCAGTGCCTCGGAGCCTGGATGAAGAGCAGTTGGCTGAGCTCCACTTCCTGAGGGTTTGCCAGGAAAGTCCCGGCCAGGGCATGGAGCTCCGGGTGTTTACAAGGTGTGTGGTGATTCTGATGCTGTGATTTGAGGGCCTGCTTCTCTCTCTCTCTCTATCTCTCTCTCTGCATTTCCTTCTAAGAATAAGCTTCCTTTGATGCTCCAAGCATCCCTTTCCTCCTACTCCACCTCTTGAAAGTGCTTTTTGCTCTGTCACCCATGTGTACTGGGCCACCCCATGCTGAACTCCTGTGGGGGCTCTATAACTGGAGATGCAGTGCCTGGAGAGCTTGGTTCTCCCGGGCGCCACCGCAGTGAGTGTGTGGGCTTCTCTTCCCCGAGATGCTGCGGCTGCATGGTGGGGAAGAACCAGCACCAGCAGCCTGGACCACTGAGAGGTGGCCTGGCGACCACCTTCCGTCCCTGCCCACTGTGACTCTGGAACCAGCACTGAGCATGCAACCAACACTCGATGCCCATTTGGACCATCAGATTAGGTTCTGTAAAGTCCACACTTGCTGGTCCAGTAAGATTCAGTGTGCCACGAGAGGGCCCCGATGCCTTCCTCAAAGGGACCTTCTGTTGTGCTCTGAAACCCTGACTTACCACCGTCACTCAGCAGGAGTGGAACCTGGGCCTGGTGAAGGGTGAAGGTGAGGAAGGTGTGGGGCAGAGTCAGAGCCTCTGGGTGCAGCCAGCAGGTGGAGTTGCTTTACTTTCTCAAATTCTAATTATTTGTGACATTTGTCCAAGATGTTCAACTGGATTTCCCATTAATGTTAAATTTTCTGTTAGGGTTAGAAGCACCTGGTAAATCACAGATACTCAAGCAGAAACTTCTAGAGACCAGAGACTTGAACAGACACCACCAAGAACCACGTACTGTGTGCTGGGCACTGAGATTAGCAATGCTTCTAATGCTTCTAAAGCCTGTATTTTATTATTCCTTTTCCAACCTCCACTCCTGCTATGGATAAAGTGTTTGTGATTCACCAAGGTTCTTAGTTGGGGTCCCTGTTCCATAACAGGATGATAGCAGGGAGGGCCTTGGAATGTGACAGTTCCAGGTGGAATCCTTGCACTCATGAGCAGAGACAGGAGAGGCTTGCTTGCTTATCCCTCCCACTGGCCACACAAGAACACAGGTGGAAGACAACCATCTGCAAACTGAGAAGGGAGCCTCCCCAAAGCTGGTCCATGCAGCACCCAACCTGGACTTCCGCCTTCAAGACCTGCGTGTGTGTCGTCGAAGAACCCAGTGCACAGGGCGCTGCTGCAGCAGCCTGAACAGGTGCACCACACCTGTGCACTTGAACCACAGGAGTTCCATTAAAGCTCCTCATGGAGCAGGGTCACTGACCTTGAGCAAACATGCTTCTACTCACCTCCTTTGTTGGTTTTGACCTTTGTCCTTGTTTCCCTCCCTCCCCACCACATCTGTGACAAGCTCTCAGTCTTGAGTTCTGAATGTCTTCCAGCTGACGTTGCCACCACGTCCTTCAGATGCACCCTCCATGCCCCCCATCAGCTTTCAGAGGCCCACTCGGGTGGATCCTGCCAGCCTCCCTGGGGGTAAGACTGTTGCTGTACTGGCATTGGAGTGCCAGTGACCCTAAGCGGACTTCGGCTAATGTCTCGGCTCCGTGCATTTTGCCCATATGCTTCCTTCAGTTTCCATCAGGGACGCAGGTCTCAGCTTGGGGAGTAGAAGGAGCCTCTTTAAAACCAGGTACAGTCCCTGTTAGTTTAGGAAATATGAATGTGTTCTGCCTCTGTTAGTTAACTTTGTTTTAACTTTTACTGTACAAAAATCATGGGAGAAGTATATTTACAGCACAGTTTACAAAGTCTCTCTTTATCCTGAGATCATTAAAAATGGCCTACTCTACTCAGTTCCTTTTATTTGTTTTATAATTTTAACTTTCAAGTTAAGCATTTAGTCTCTTGGGAGTTCATTTCCTCGAAAGATGTGAAGACCAAATCCAACTCTATTTTTCCCCACACGGTGAGGCAATGTCTTTAACACCAGGTTACCAAATGATCGCTCGCTTGGCCAGTGATGTGAAGTCATCAGCTTCCAGTTTTGGGTATACTGTTTTCTATTGGTCTCTCCTTGGACAAAATCATAGGCTGATTATTTGTTCCTTTGTAGATTTGTGTTGCACTGGGACTCCATAACATTTCTTAAAACTTGTTATTCAGTTTCCATTCTGGAACCAGTTTATCAAATCCTTTACATCTTATTGGGATTTTGAAAGAAATCACATGAATATAGACAGTAGATATGGTAATAACATATTTTTATAATATATTCTAATGTTATTCTTGAAAATAAAATTTCTAAACTCTTTTTATATTTTAATCTATTCAAATTTTTTTCTGTTAAGATCTTGTGACTTGTTAGCCCTTAAATAACTTAGATATTTTATTGCTATTGTACATGGGCTGTTGTTTAGTGGTATATTTTTTGGTCAATTATTGCAGGTAAAGAGGCAAGCTTTTATATTTTGCATGCTGATGTCACACCAGGTGAAACTGCTAAACACCCTTAAAATTCCTAGAAATAGTTCTTCTTGTCTTGAGTTTTCTATAAAATAGTTTTCTATAAAATCATCTAAAAACAATGATCTGCATTTCTTTTCCTACTCAGTTTTTTTATTCTCTTTTATTTTGCTTGTCTTATTATTTGGCTTAAACTTCCAAAACTTTATGGAACATGATCAAACTCCCCCCCGCATTAGAGATTGAACCCAGGGGTCTTTATCAGTGAGCCACATAACCAGTCCTCTTCATTTTCTATTTTGAGGCAGGTTCTCACTAAGTTGCTTAGTGTCTTGCTAAGTTGCTGAGGCTAGTTTTGAATTTTTGAACCTGCTTCTTAGCCTTCTGAGCACCTGGGGTTAAAGGTGTGCACCACCGCACCCAGCTAGAGCAAACATTTTTCATTTGCTTCAAAGTTAAATTGCAAATTATTTTCTTTCCTTAAATTTGGCATGGACTGAAATGTGGGGTAGGAGCCTTTTTCCTAGATTTCAAATTCCAGGTTCCATCAGAACTCTGGAGGAGCAGATAACATGACAAGTGCGAGCCGCTGCCCCAGACTTGACTTGCAAGGCTGAGTGTGTACAGAACAGTGGCTCAGGGAGTAGGTGTGCAAAGAAGCTCACTCCCCGCAGTTTCCTAGAGACCCTCTCCCCCGCTTTCTCTCCCTTTCATGGGAAGCCTTGGTTGCAGGGGTGGGCAGATAAGTTGATATAACTCATAGCAAAGCAGACCATTGTTCTAGATCTTGGTAAAACCAAGGAGGAACGAGAACTGAGAGCGCTTTGTCCCAGCACCCACAGCAGAACAAGTGGGCATGTGGTGGTTTAGTTTGGACAGATGATCCTGAGAGCCTCAATGAACAGGGGAAAAAAATCTAAATAGTTTTCAACTCCAAGCGTTCAAAGTATGGAGTTCCCTACAGTCTGCCCAGCTGAAAAGAGGATGGGTACGATGGAGAGCTGGCACATTTAAAGGGATCCTTGAGAGGAACAAGAAGGAACAGGACAGAAGCCAGTGACTCAGTCAACAGCCAGATGGGAACAAGCACAGCCCAGCTGGAGGATCTCACAGCCCCACACCCAGAGACTTCCCTAAGCACTCAGGAAGGAGAGGCAGCTCTGATGAGATGAAGGTCTCAGTTCTGGCCGGACGCAAGCACATAAGTGAAATTAACTTAGTCACAGAAAAAGAAACTTACACAGGTTCACAACTAGCTGTTGTAAAATAAAAGTATATTCTATTACATTTAACTCTGTGGACTCAGGATTGTTCATGCCCCAAAGCAGCCCTCTACAAGTTCGAGCAAAATCATTGCCTCCTTACAGAGAGGAAACAAAAGTCCAGGGTGATTTTTCTAAGTTGCCCAGGTGTGCGTGGAATGGCCTTGTCTGAGCCTAGGGGTCTCCCTGGGTGAGCCAGTGCCCTGAAGCCCTGCCTCAGCTAAAACTCTTCCCTCAATTTGCCCGTAAGCACTCACTGATATGCTTTCCTTCTCTCCTTCCCCACAGCCACAGTCCTCCTGAGGTCACAGTCCCTTGAGTGACAATCCCAACCTCCTGCTCTGGCTGGCTGTCCCTGATAGGAGTCACAGAGAGCATGAAGTTGTTTTACAGATCACTGGCTTAGGTGGTTGAAATCTGTTTCATTTATCACCACCATCATGCAAGTTCCAACACTTACGGGAAGCAGCAGCTTGGCTGTCGATCGGGGACGCTGCTGTCTCCCTAGCTGGTTAAATTTATTGCTGGTCTTTCTTTGTTGGGATTTCCTTTACTTCTATTAGCCTTACACAGACCCCTGAACCTGAGCATTTCAATGACTTCTTCAAATACAAATGCCCCCTAGAAGAGTCAGAGATGCTCATCAGCCCCAATCAGTCTGAAACGACAGAGCCTTGTGTCCTTGGAGCATTAAGACTCTGTGCTGGATTTGTTGCCTGACCTTGGAGCTGGGCGCACATGACAGAGGCTGTTATCCTCACACTGGGATCGCAACAGAACCCTGGTGCAGCTTTGAAGTACACATCCTGAGGCCTGGTCCTCGGAGCATCCCACTCACTGGTTTGGGGGTGTGCCAGGACAGGTCCTGGGGCTCTGCAAGTGAGATGGGCCGTGGGAAGGAAGATCCCCATCTCCACGCAGAGCCTGCTGTCCTTGTGGGAGTGTTGCCATCTGTCCAGGAGGCTGAGAAGCAATGAAGGGCCCACCAGGAAGACCTGGGCACTGCTCTCCTCCAGCAGTTCCAAAACTGAGAGTCCTGGAAACTTAAAGGCCAGCAACACCTGGCCTCAGCAGACTGAGACTTTCATGATCCTCAGTGCCCCACACAGTGTGAAAGGGCATGTTTCCCTGCAAAAATAAAAGCTGAAGGTTTTTTACATGTTTAAACAAAATGTTGAAAATGAAGCACTGCACCAAGCTCTCTGGGGGTGAAGGGGGAGGTGGACGAATGCCCGGTCCCCAGACTCCTGGTCAGCAAGGCTCGCAGTGAAACAGCAGCTCTCCAGGTTCCTGACAGGTGTGTGTCTGAGAAGAGCCACCCGGGCTTCATCCTGAAGGAGCCAAGCGTTCTGGAGAATCGCTGCTCTCTCGGAAAACCTCAGTGAAAATTTCGATATTTTTGGAATCTATGTTTTTGTTTTTTGTTTGTCTAATTTTCTTTTTTCCTGTAAACCAAAGAAAATTCTATACCCAGAAGCCTAATGAAAGGATAGACCAGGTGTGTATGTTAGGATTCAAAGAAATACGGTTTTCAGACCAAATAAAGAAAAAAAAAACCTTCCAAAGAAATAGAGTAAGAGCTGGGAGACGGACGGAGAATGGAAGAATCGCGGGCTGAAGGGATCGCTGGACAGTCCCCATGTCATCCGGGTGGGCTGAAGGGATCGCTGGACAGTCCCCATGTCATCCATGTGGGCTGAAGGGATCACTGGATGGTCCCCGTGTCATCCATGTGGGCTGAAGGGATCACTGGACAGTCCCCATGTCATCCATGTGGGCTGAAGGGATCACTTGACAGTCCCCATGTCATTTGTGTGGGCTGAAGGGATCCATCTGGACGGTCCCCATGTCATCCATGTGGGCTGAAAGGATTCTCCTGGACAGTCCTCATGTCATCTGGGTGGGCTGAAGGGATCTTCCTGGACATTCCCCAGGTCTGTGTCCCTCAGCAATCCTGAGTGAAGGCGCATCATGGCTTGACATCTAATGGTACAGCTAGAACAGCACAGGTCTGCAAAGCTCTCCTGGTAGTGGTGCTGATAGCTTCCAACAAAGCTCCACATTGCACAGACTTTTAGAAATTCCAGTGCAAATCTGCATTGTGCAATGCACTAAAATGCTTTCTTTCCTCCTGGAGGGAAAGAATAACAGGAGACCCCAAGGGTGACATTGGAAAAGATACCTATGTAAGTACTGTGATTTGGAAACCTAAATGCAGAGCAATTTGTCGAATTTTCCTGGAGATGCTATCTCTCTCTCTCTCTTTCACACACACATACTCACACTCACACACACACACACTCACACATTTGTATGCATATTTGCATATTTAATATACATATGTAGGGTATTGTGTGTCTATTTATATATTCTGGTGAATATTTTATTGAACAAAATTTTAAATTTGGGGAATTGATTTAATTGAGTACCAGATAGAATTTAAATTATTCTTAGTTTGTGTTTTTTAAATTTATAAATAATCAGGTTCAATTTTAACACACTTTCAAGACCGGGCTCAGAGCACAGGAGTAAAATTGAAACAGCTAACGTGAAAGGGAAGCGTCTCCAGGGAGGCTGAGCAGCTTTCAGAGCAACCCATGCTCCCAGCTCCAGGGCACCTGCCGGGAGGTGAGCTCCAGGGCTCCCCCCAGTGCGCGACTCAGCTGTGATCCAGGATACACCCTGGGTGCAGGTGACACATGCAGGCCTCAGGAGGTCACACACTGCAGTCCCAGGACTCCAGAGGCAGCGCACACTCCTGGGAAAACAGCTCAGGATGAAACGTGTTCTGCCTGTGGACGGTGGCTGCATGTGAAAGACCAAACGCACCCCAAACCCATCACTTTCCCCTGAAATTCAACTCTTGTCCTTTCTAGCTTTTACTTTAATTTTTCTGCCACCTTCTTTTGCCACTTTCTTAACCCCATGGTAAAATCAACCAGGGAGTTTCAAAAAGCACTGATGTGAGGCTTACTGTGGAACACAGTCATTGACTTCTGCAGGGGACGCTGGGCGGGGCCTCTGGAGGCCGTGATGAGGGTGGAACCAGGTGGCAGCTGGCCTTGAGGACCTGCTGGAGCCTTGAGATGCACTTGGCAGGCAGGAGATGGTCCTGCTCAGGAAAGCCTGCCCAGGGCTGAGGCTATGGGCAGGTGCCTTGGAGATGGGAGCATGGGTCGCTCTGAAAGCTGCTCAGCCTCCCTGGGCACGCTTCCCTTTCACATTAGCTGTTTCAATTTTACTCTGCTCTGAGCCCGGTCTTGAAAGTTGTTAAAATTGAACCTGATTATTTATAAATTTAAAAAATACAAACTAATCCACCTGTCACACTGCACCCTGCTGAGAGATGTGGAAGCAGCCAGTCTCAGGTGCTGTGCTGGGCGGAATCGCTCTTCTCATTGTCTTCATGCTTACCTGTGGTCATTTCATTTGACAAAAGTTACAGCTACTTACAGGAATTCATGATTTTTAGGATAACTGATTGCTAACATTAAAAATCACACTTTTTGCTAAAATGAAAAAAATCTGTAGCCACAAGAAGGGAGCACACTTCTTTAGTAGCACGAAACAAGAAGGGCTCTAAACACAGGAGGCTTGCTTTGTAAGTTACTTTTGAATGAAACTCATAGTATCTGCTCAGTTTTCCTTCAATGAACTTATGAACAGGTGAAGCTGCAGACAAGTTAGTACCCAGGGTGGTAATGTGTACAAATAGGAAGAAGCCTTGGAATGGGCCGGCGGCAGTTAGTTGTGAAGTGTGTGCAGATAAACATGCACATCTGTGCTATGCGAGCTTGCACATCATAGGGGTATTGATGCTGCCCTACACTGGGTCTCAACCCACTGTCCCCAATGCCCTGGGGTATGTCCTTCTGTGAAAGGTCCCTCTGGATCTTCAGCAGGTCTGTTCTGACGGTCTGACTCTGTAGAAATACTACAGAGAAGCGAAACAAGCTAGCATTAACCAAGACCTCCTGTATTTTAAATAAGCGTCTTTCCGTAAGTTTTATCAGACCCAGTCACAGATGAAGATGGTGGATCTCAGAAGAACCAGGGGACCCCTCCAAAGCTGCGAGAGCAAGGCAAACTGGGGGATGTCACTGCAGGCAGGACCCTCCTCTTCAGAGCAACCTGACTGCCCCCAGGAGGTCCTTGGCTGGAGTCTGGCATGTGTGCTTGCTTTCAGGGACAATTTCCCCCTCCTTCTGTCCTCCTGTGACTCTTGTCCCTCATCCTCCAGGATCCAGCTTAAAGTCCCCTCCCCTGGAGAACACCCTTGACTGCCCCAGGCCTGCCGCTGTATGGGACAGTGTCAGCCGTCAGCTTCCTCGCTCTTGACCACATTACCTGGCCGTGTTGACGCTGTTGCAGCCCTCTCTGAGCCACACCCCATTTTCTGTCCCTTTGTTGTACTGTGGTCTGCATGTGCTGAGGACCAATGTAAGGTCCCTAGAGATACACAGTTATGGAGGATGGCAGACCCCAGTTCTGTAAGATGAGGCAGGAATCTGGAGCCCATGGGAGCCAAGTGTGTAGGTCCTCCAAAGGCTGGAGGCTCACAATCCTGGAGAGGCCAATGTGCAGGACTTTGAAGGCAAGAAAATGCTGAGTGGAATGGGCATTCACCTTCGGACTTGGAGCCCCGCCCTCTTCCCCCTGAGATTACTGAGAAGTCTGATGAATTTGCAGGAAGTGTCCAATATGGCCAGCGGTTGCGATGGGGAGTTTTGCTCAGTGGAAGCCCGGCTCGCTGACGCGGCGGGGTGCAGAGGGAACTGCAGATGGATTTCACGGAGATGGAGCAAGGGTGGCGTGGCCAGGGAACCACGTGAGGAAGATGAGATCGTCAGGGATTTGGGAGTGGAGTAACAAGCGCTCCGATGAGGGTAATTATGGAACATTTGTTGACTGCTCAGGCATTGTGTAAGAAGCCCTGCGTGGAAGGCTAAGCAAGAATACAGAGCTCATGTTCTAGTGGAGCAGACACACATCAAAGGAGCAAGAGCTCCACGACTCCTGACCGAATTCCGTCCTGACGACACCCTCTTAGTTTAGAGATAGAGCTGAACCGAATTGCTCCACCCACGCCTGGTCCACTAGACACCACGGCCAGCCTAGCCCACTCCAGGAGTGCTCAGAACGCTTACAGCTCCCTAGAGCTGGACGAAATCATTTAGCAGAAAGCCTGTTTCATAATAAAACCGAACATCTCCTGTAACTTATGGGGCACAGAGTGGTTATGTGGGTTCACTTTGCACCACCATAAATTCAGAAAATTCTAAGTGGAACCTTCCTAAGTTGATGCTGTCTGCACAGCAGACAGAAGTGTGATGTGTCCGTCCAGGCCCATGTGGAGGGTGAGGAGGGCGAGGGTTCCCAGACTGAGCTACCCAGAGATCGCCTGCTTCAGAGGACTTTCCTGTCTTCTTCCAACCAGCAGGAACAGATTTGATGAATGAGAGAATTTCCTCACTTCTGGCTTTTCCTTTCATGTTATATTTTTAATCGTGGCACCTGCTACTATTTCTTTGTGCTAGCAGATGACACATGTATGAGTTGCAAATGAATATTAATGAAAACTGTAAATAAGGCATCACATTTATTTAGACAGCTTTTTTTTCTCTATCGTTATGGCTTTGGTGTGCGGGACCATGCTTGTTTTGGCTAATGAATGTATGCTAATGTCATCTCCAGTTGGATGGTGGAATCATGCATAGTAGCGCCAGGGTCCTCACCTCTTCATGCTCCACCAGGTCACACCAGGTGTCACCACACCATGCCCTGCACATCATACCTGTGCCATGCCCAGGCGGTGTGTGCACCCCGACGGCACCTTCCTCCCCACGCTAACTGTGAAGACTCGTCTCGGGCTTTCTCTCCTCTGAGGTCCCCACCACCCCCAGGTGTTGTATGCTGGCGTATGCTGTCTTACAGAGCTGGCCAGGCTGCATTCGGTTCCTTGCCTCCCTGGGACCAGAGCTGTGTTTGTCACCAGGCCTGGCATGCACGCAGGCTCCACAGGCAGAGCTGGCCTCCTGCTGCAGAGCACAGGCAAGCAGCATGATGGCCTTGCTGGGGCCAGCTCTGAAGGTGACCTGTGGTGTTCCTCATGCGTGAGGATGGGGCCAGGGTAGAGAGCCACATTCCTGCATTGAGGCATCCCTGGGGGTGCAGTCAAGCCCACCTGAGTGTGTGACACTCCTGATACGATGAGTCCCCTTCAGCAGTGGCTCTAATCTAAGCAGCCCAAACTGAAGGTGCAGGGTTTGCATTGAGGGAACAGTTTGACACCAGGTCCTGCCTCTTGGAAATGGTGGGATTTGGCTAAATGATTTTGCCAGCCATTCTCAGGGGGTTCGTTCTCTGCACAGTGAAGTTGACAGAAGCTCATAAGGCTGCAAGGACAGAGAGAAGGAGACACACAGAGCCTGAGGCCCGGTCAGTGTTCCGTAAGTCTCACTTGGTCTAACTCACCCTCTGCAGTGGCAGAGGTGAGCATCAGGAGGACCATGTGAGAAGAGGCTCCAAGATTGCAGATTGAAGAACTCACTACACAAGAACTTTGGCTTTGATATCTGGCCCAGGAAGCGTCCTTCAAGATACCACAGTAGGGCCTTGTGCCCTCCCATGTTCAGGCCAGCAGGGATTCTGCAGAACGGGCTCGGAGGTGCCCTTCCCTCCTAGGCACCCAGGAATCCCACATGCTGGCTCTGTGGTCCTGTGTTCTGGGAGGCGGAGTAGACTTAGGGAGACTCGGCCATCTCACCAAGCCCATGTTGGCTTCTGAGCTGCTGGGGGAGGTCACACTTAGCAGGAAGCCCAGCGACGTTTGCAGTGCTGTCTTTTCTTTGTCTTAGAGTAGATTTGGGAAGATACAAATCCTGGAGAGGTCACATTTTAAAGTAGAAGACAGCACCCAGAGTCACTATCAAGCATAAACAAAAGGAAAACAAGATGAGCGTCTTCTACTTCATTAGCTTCTTGTCTGTTTTTGACTACTCCCACTTCCAGCCTTAAGAAAGGTTATTATAAAGAGATATGTCCAAGTAAAAGGAGCAAAATTTTTGTGGAAAGAAAATCATTTTTTTTCTTGGTTTGAAGCCAAATGACTTGAGAAAAACATAGTCAAATATGGGAAAATCAGAAGGTCTATTGCTTGAATTTTTTGTTTTTTTTGTTTTTTTTTTTTTGTAGTGAGTGACTAATGGCTTTAAAAGATATCTACACATCCTTTGATATTTACCCTGAGGAGACGGAGGGTGACAGCCCCTCCCTTGAATGTGACCTGCAGTACAAGAACGACCCCACCTAGGGACAGACCTGTGGGCATGAAACAAGCCAGCCACGTAAACCTGATTGCTTAGATTACAGGACAGGCCTAGATTAATCCAATTTTAGTTCACCTCTTTAGTTCTGATGAACAACTATACCAGAAAAGGGGTGTGTCTGACTTCACTAATTGCCACACTTGGGTGCCTCTGCTCTCTTATCTGTTCTTTCTTTCACTGAAAGTGGACATCCTGATGTCCAGACAGCAGGAGAGCTGAGCACGCTTCCTCCAAAACCCCATTGCTTTCTCGTCTGGGTGTGCCGCGCTAGGATACAGGGCTGGGGGAACATCCCCGTCATATCCCATTGAGGTTAGGTGACAACTCTGTCCCTTCTGAATCCAGCACAGGCCAAGCGAGTCCACCACAAGTCCTTGAGCAGTGCCACAGAAGTGCCCATGGGCAGCGGTGGTGGAAGTCATGCTGACTGGGAACCTGAGAAATTCTAGCCACGGCTTTAGGAGAAAGTCAGGTGATGCAAGGGTCCTCGCATGGGAACTATGTTCTCTTTGTAAATATGAAAACTTACACACGATCAATAAGGTAGCTGGGCTTGCTAGAGGAGATGGGGGAGAGCTTTCCCTGGAGGGCGACTCCTTCAGGGCAGCTATGTAAATGAGGCCTTGCCCTCTGGGTTTTTGAGTGGACTAGTGGGGCATTCTGTATATTCCACCAAGACAGGAATTCCTTCTTTCCTTGTCTGTTTCAATCTTTTCCTATAAGAATGAATCATTTTTTCAGAAACATTTAGGAAGGACAGAGTTGTTTTTTCTTTTCTGTTTTCCTTTTTTCCCCAATGAACTACATTGGCTTATCTGAATTGTGAGTTAAATGATCATTTTCAAAGCAACTTTGTCAAAGGTGGGTAAGGGGATGTCATAAAATCCATATTGTTCAGCCATCAATTGATTTATTATTTTTTCCAGCTTGTTAGTAGAGGGGGAGATTCTACCCAGTGCTATGTGAAGCAATAGCATAAAGGAGGGGGCCAAACAGGAAGCCAAGTCTGTGTCTCTCTTGGAAATAACTTGAAAATAAACATTCCTCTCCGAGAGCAGATGAGGTTGATTTTCTGTTGCCCTTCTTTCTGGAAGATGACACCAGCTCCCCTGACCACGCTTAATTGATCTCCCTACATTTTTCCCAGGGTGTGCCGTGAGTGGCCCCCGCTGACTCACCCAGAGGGTCCACGCGGCGGAGGAAGAAGCCAGTCTTCCCAGGGAGAGACGCAGAGGTGATCCACCTCACTTCTGCCCAGTTCCCTGGGCCGCTACTCCTTCACTCCAGAGCTGCAGATACAGTCTGTCGCTGACCGCTATTGTTCTGCCAAAATGGGCTGGATTATGTCAATAAGAGAAGCGAGGAAAGTCTAGATCCTGGAGAAAAATAAAAAGTCCCTGCTCTGCCAGTGAAGACCGCGTCAACATTTTTGGAAACAGCACAGCAACATGAGAAAAGTACCCTGGGTCCCTGTAGCTCTGTGGGGAGCGGAGTTCCCTGTCCATCCTGCAGGTCTTCTTCTCTCTGGGTCTCCGTCGGCTCCGACTGCAATCCCGATGCCATGATGGACAGCTGAGACAGCAGAAGTCCTTGTGTCATCATTCTGAGGCAGGAGAGGCCACAATCAGAACCTGGCAGAGGTCGGTTTCAGATGAGGACTCTCTTCCTGGCTTGCAGATGGCCGGCTTCTCCCTGTGTCCTCACACCATTAACAGGGAGCTCTGGTCTCCTCCTGTGTCTGTCAGCTTTTCATTGTTGACCAAAATACTTGATGAGGACATGTTGGGTTCAGTCCACAGCCAGTCGACTCTGTCACTTTGGGCCGAGGTGCAGAGGAACACCATGGTGGAAGAACAGCTCACCTCAGGGCAGGTGGGAGGCAGAGAGGGAGGGGAAGGGGCCACAGGGCAGAGGTACCCTTCTCGGTCACCCTTAGTGACCTGCCTCCTCCAGCTGCACCCCTGCCCACAATCACCACCCAGTCAGTCCATCCTAATTAGGACGGGTCGGATCAGCTCAGCTCTCGTGGCCCAGCCATTTCACCTCTGAACATTCCTGTGTCAACACAGGAGCTATTTGAGGGACACCTCAGGTTAAAACCATCACACCTGGGGCTGCAGCAGTGGCTCAGCTGTTACGGCTCCTGCCTAGCATGGCATGCATGAGGATGCAGGTTCGAACCCCAGAACCACATACACAAGAGTCGGAGCAATGAAAGCCCCATGAAAAACTAAATAAAATTGATTCTCTTTCTCTCACTGTCTCTCTCTCTCAAAAAAATAAAAAAATAAAAAATCCATCACATCTTATGTTTTCATAAGGACGCTAATCCCCTCTTAGAGGCTCTACCTGGTGAGCCCATCAAGATCTGCTCACTTCCCACAGGCACGATGTGCCCATCGCGGGGGGTGTTAGGGCACCAACCAAGGAATTCAGGACACACTCAATGTGCTCTCTGACTTCCATGTCATGGAGACACACCTGGGCCCTGTTTGGCATCATGGGTCTGTCTCCCTCTGGTCTACACAGCGCTCACAGGGATGCGCTGCCTCTGACCTGATGCACACATGATGACACAGAGCAAGAGAGTCCGGCTTCACTTCCAAACTGTGACCACACTATGCTGCTGGCATTAATAGCACATTAACAGGGGGAAAGTTACGTCACACCGTTGATCCCTACAAAGCTTGCCCTCGACCAGAGTCCGTATCTGTTCACAAAAGTTCCCGCTATGTGACTTTCCCAACAGTAGTATTGGAACACTGTACTTTTAGATCTCTGTGAACTGGCAACAGATAACTCTCCCTCTAGCCATTTTAGCCATTCTAGAAATGGCTACTTGGAAAGGGGTAGTTGCTATCTCTTTTTGGTTTTTCAAAACAATCAGAAAAGAAATGCATATTATCTCATGGTTCACTATGAAAAGCATCAGCCTAGCTCACACACACACAGGAAAAAAATGCCACTTACTCATGGATGTAGTTTTAATTGAGTTTCCCCAATATCCATTCTCGAATCCTGATGCTGCTGTCTGTAAATGTGACCTTCCTTGGTAACAGGGCCTTTGCAGAGAGAATCGAGTGGATCGTCTTAAGACAAGGTTTCACTAGCTGAGGGCGGACACCAACCCCATGTCTGGTGTCCTTATGTGAAGAGGGACATGTGGTCACACAGGGAGAGCCCCTGTGGAGGAAGTGGAGTGGGTAGTGCTGCACCTGTCCTCAGGGAATGGCAGGAAGCCAGAAGAGGACGGATGACCCTGCCGCTGGCTCCCTCAGGGAACTGCTGACCTTCAACCAGGCTCGTGCATTTGGGCCTGGGAGGAGAAGCCAAGTTGGTGGTGGCTCCAGGAAACTGACGAGCTGAGGACGGGAACTGAGAAGTGAACCGCTCTAAGCCTCCTTTTGCTCACCTCTAAATCTGGACTAAGGGTACAGGGAGTTGTGAAGATCAACGGAGCAGGTGTGTGCAGCACCTCCCTGTCCCCTGAGCTCCAGCCGTGCACTCAGGATTGGCTCTGTCTCCAGAGCCCTTGGAGGTGGGCGTGGGGAGGCCACACAAGAGGGAGAGTCCCCTGGGGCAGCGGTTCTCTTTGTGGGTTCACAGCAGCCCCTGCACCATCTGTGATGACAACGGGAATAACAACACCTGCCTTCAATTTTTACAAACAGGAATGTGGAAGTAAACGTCCTCTCCATTCTCAAATTTCCATGTGTGGTGTGTTTGCCATAGTGCTTCCGAACTCTAACCCTCCTGCCAAGAGCAGATCTTCAGTTTCTTTTCACTTTACATTCTTGAAAGTTTCAGGAATTTATTGGAGGGACAATTTGTTTTTCTGTAAAGCATCATTGTACATTTTATTTTCTAAATGGTCGTTTGGTTCATTCCATAGCTTTTTAAAACTTTAAGTGATAGCACCACTGGATAACTAGTAAAGGCTGCTGATAAACACCAAAAGCAATCACTTATGTATAATTCCAGGGGATGGGTTTTTTGCTCCTCATTTGGTGATGGAGGACCCCGCTAAAATCCAGGGATTTATTTCAACTTCCCAACATTATGCATCCTGTTAGCAGCAAAGTTGGAATTCAGACCTGTGTTTCTCTAACTCTGGATTTGCTCACTATTCTGATACTGAAAATATTCTCTAAGATCTAGGGTACCATTTTATTTTATTTTTATTTTTAAAGAGAGAGAGACAGTGAGAGAGAAAAAGAGAATCAATTTTATTTAGTTGTTCGTGTGGCTTTTGTTGCTCCGACACTTGGTTGTGGACATGGTGCTGGGGTTTGAACCTGCATCCTCGAGCATTTCAGGCAAGAGCCGTAACTGCTGAGCCACCGCTCCAGCCTCTAGGGTACGATTTTAGGTTCTCCTTAAAAATAAATAGTGCTAAGCAAAGAGTTTTTTACTATAAAGTGATTGTTTTATTAATTAGTGTAAATACAACACACCTATGAACAAAGTAACAATACCCTCCCCACCAAGACCGTTCTTGCACATAGGTGCCGCGAATGGAGAGTGGGGAAGGAGGCAGATTATCAAAATGTATACTTAAAGTGTGCACGAATCAAAACGAAAATGAAAAAAAGATGCAATAACTAGAAGCAAGACAATGAAGTCACTCATAAGACAGTAAACAAATTATAAATAAATGCACGACAAAGGGTTCAACCTATTAGCAATCATAAAAATGCTGATTAAAATGCAAAATGTCTTCCTATTTAACAAGCAAGAGATGGGGAAATTACAGAGTGAGGACACTGAGTATCAGCGAGATATTGAGCAGCTGGGTGGGTGGAGGGGTGCGCGCCCAGGGTCCCAAAAGCCCTTCCACTGCACCTACCCCACCTATAGAAACCTCACCTGATAGAATATGGAAGATATGTAAAACAATGTTCCAGCTGTGATTTTAACAGCAAAAACTGAAAAACAAGTACATTAGCATCTACGAGATACAGAAGAGATGCATAAATTGCTGTCTATTTGTGTTATGGGGTGAGGATTAACTACATCTGCATACATCCATGAAGATGAACTGAGAAAATCTAACATTGGGTAAAACCGTCAAGACAAAATAATGCATTTAGAGTGATTTCATTTATATAAAGGACAGGACCTTAGAAAATTAACAACCTCTCATGTGTGTGAAAAATCTATTAGGAAAAAATGGGGAAGATTAACACAAAATAGAAGGAGGTAATTACATTGGGTTTGGAGAGAGAAGGTCATGAGAAACGCAAAAAAGAATAATAAATGTGTTGACATTTTTCTCTTTCTGAAGGTTGATTGTGGGTATCAGTTTTAGCTATAGGATGCAAACATTAAGTATGTCATCTATGCATTTGTGTATGTGTGTGTTCTTCTAAAACGTCAGCATTTTTGAGGCCTCCAGGAGGAACACAGCCTTCCTGACACCATGATTTTGGACTTCTGATTTTTAGAACATTAACAATACATGTGCTTTGCTGTGTGCCGCTAAGTCTGTGCACCTCTGTGGCTAGCTAGGTTCCCAAGCTGTACTGCAAGAATCTTCAGCTGGGAAGAGGAGAGCCATGGTATTCTAGTGATGCCCCTCTCCTGCTGGAAATGACCTTCTGTGGATTCCCACTGGCAGGAGGCAGGAGGAGGGATGGACAGAGCCCTGCCCTGGCCACGAGGGGTCCGCTCCTGGCCTTGGGACCTTGTAGCGTCTCCCTTCTCCCCACACGTCCTTCTCTCAGCTGTTCACCCTGCGCACTTCTGCCGTCCGTCAGGCCTTGACATTAATGAAGCATCTCCACGGTGTTTCTGATTCTCCAGTGTTAATTAAGTCTCCCACGCCCTGACAGCCAGCTCACATGTTTCCCATCCTCACATCCTGTCATTTCCTATCTAGAATATTTAAGTACTTTGCAACGGTGGCAGGAGTCACTTTGATGGCCCTGATGGGTCACAGACTGCTGAAGGCAGATGCCAGGTCTGCTTGGCTCGCTGTGCTGCAGTCACGTGGGCATACGCGAGCTCTGCAGGTGTGTGGTGAGGGAATCCCATCTCAGGGATGGACCCGGTGCACACCCACAGTTCCCGCAGCCCACAGCAGCTCCCAGCCTGTGCTGCAGCAGCTGAGGCTGTCCCTGCGGGTTTGGATGTGTCACTGTGGTGCTGGCACTGCTGCTGGGCGTGGAGTGCTCTGCAAGGGTGTGTCCTTGGAGGGTGCCACACCTGTCCACTGTGTCGTGCCTGTGCAGAGGGCTCCAGGTCCTGCTCTGGCCCCTCTTTCCTGTCACTTGCACACAGTGCACGGCTGTGTGGACTTTGCAGATTTTGTGTAGCCTACGACTGCAGCCAGGGCTCTGGCAGAGTTACAAATTCACACGGGACACATGGGGGACTCAGGATCACCCTCTCCTTCAGGGTGTCTCCCTGGGAGCTCTTAAATCCTCCGGCAGATGAGCCTTCAGCCCAAACCGACTCCCTCAGCTGCCAGCACCCACCGTCATGTCTGAGTCACACTTTCTTAAAAAAAGGATTTAGACACAGCACAGGGGAGCAACTGAGATGAGAAAATCCAGGTAGTCAGAGGCTTCTGCATTCCTTAGGCAGAATTGTTGAATGGCGCCCTTGCTGAGGGGGAACAGTCACATTTGTTAAGGGAAGCGCGTTCAGGGGAGAGGGAGGACAGTTCCCCCCTCTGCAGGACCCGGGGCTGTGTTGCAGGTAGGATGTGATCCGCTGCTGTCTGTCTCCAGGGGCAGCCCTGAAGGGTTGGCCTTGTTTACCAGGGCAGTCAGCAGAGCAAGCGCGTGCCCCAACATGTTCCCCGCAGCAGGGCAGTGTCCCCTCCCTGCAGCTCCTGCAGCTGCGTCCTGGAAAGCACGTCAAATGTGAAAGGAGGTGTGGAGTCCACCCTCAGCTGCTGCGTTCCTGAGGACACCTTATGAAGCGAAGCGTGAGTAGGGCTCCGGTGCTCTTCAAGGTGGAGAGGGGCAAGGACGTGCTGAGGTGGCAGGACTGTGGCCAGCGGACTAAGACAGTCTCAGAAAGCAACCGAGTTTCAGAAGGTGGGGCGTCCATGCCAGGCGGTAGAGCTCCCCCCACGTGGAGAATGGACAGCCTGACAGCGTCTACGCAGGCACCCTGAGGGAGTCTCACCTCCGCTCTTGGGGACGTGGGTTCAGGGACAGGAAAGAGGCACATTTCAGTTTTCTATTATTATTTTTGAATATGAAACATCCGGGTGGCCTCCTGACTGAGGAGCACTTTCCACCCTGAATCACTATTATTGGAGAAATATTTAGACTCTGTAATTAGTAATTCGCTTTATCAGAATGAAAAACAGGACACATTTATAAAAATATTTTTATACATAGCATTTAGGATAGAAATTTTTATTCCTAAAACACTTTTTTTCAAAACGGATGGTAAGTGATTTGCTCTGGAGAGAATGGGTAACCTTCCCAGCTCCCACAGGACAGACATTTTTAGAAATGTCTATTCATTTCCTAGAAAGGCTGAACCAGGATGATATGTAGGACCTGATTTCCCAGTGACCCTCTTGAGGCCTGAGCCAGCCTGGGAAGACCCTGGCTCCTGCAGCTTTGCTCCCTGGGCAAAGTCTCCCCAGCTCAGCTGTAAGCAGTGCTTGTCTCCCCGGGGGGACTGCCCACAGCAGCTCTATGACACATTCTGGGGACCACGGCGTGGATGAAAGCCCCAAGTGTCACTTCTAAGCTTTGAGTGTCCCTGAATCAGCAGCTCCGAGTCCCAGCTTGAGAATGGGCACCATGTGAAGACCTCTGGGACCACTGAGCCCCACCCCAGGGTGGCCAAGCCAGGAGTTACCAGGACCAAAGCTCACTTTTCAACCTTAAATAAAGCTAATTTTGCAAGCTCACTGGGCATGCTGGGCTTGTGACTACACATGATCTGAGAGGTGGCTGATGGAGAAAAACAAAAGATACAGGGGGGGTTGACAGGACGAACATAGCTGCAGGTAACTGTGGGTGGCTGAGCCTGTTTGCTGTGCTGAGCTGAGTCCTTCAGAGCCGGGCCATGTGCTCGCCGCCTGGGACACAGCACGTTGCGGCAGGTGGCAGGCGGCAGGGGTCCTCCGTCTTTCCCTGCTGCAGTGAGCAGAGGGGCCCAGAACCCCACCACTGTGCCCCACGCCTGCTGCCAGGCTGGCCACCAACCAGGGGAGCAGCACCCTCCAGGAGGCAGACGATGTCTGGTTACCCTCCACGGGCCTCACTGGGATTTTCTCAGAATGCCACAGCACTCACAGGATCTTCCTTCACATCCTTCTCTCTCCCTGCACAGACGCAGACCCACTGTGTGGTCCCTGCCTGGCCCAACACCTTTCCCTTCACAGGTGTTGTCCTCAATACACTCTGGCATGTGCCACCCCGGCTGTGCTGGTGCTTCCTGGGGTCTTGCTCCGGCACTCCTGCCTTTTCTGGCCTGTTAGGCCAGGCTGTACTCTACAGAAAAGGTTCCTTCCAGGAAGACAACATCAAGAGAAGCAAAGACCATTACCACCGCCACCTGGGTGGGACTTGGGGCTTGAAGAGCAGGCTGTGTCCCAGGTGTGCAACACTTTTCTTGGTTACTGCAGACATGGGATCCCTTCTCTGTGGGCTGTGAGGCTTGATGACTGGGGCCCTGGGTGCTGGGTGATGAGCTACCCTTTACTACCTGGGTGAGTCAAACTGGGAGATAGGGCACAATCCAATCAGAAACTCAGCGGAGTTTGTCTCTACAAAATAAATGCAAATTAGTTTCTTTTGCACTCAGCTCCATCATTGATAGATCTTTAGTAAAACTTCAGTCCGCCCTCTGCTCCGAGGAAGCCAAGTTGAGGTCACACACAGGGTGTGAGACAAGAGAGAAAGTGTTCTGAGCCCCAGATACTGATTTGGAGATGGGATGACAGCGGAGAACAGGAGGGAGAGATAGAGGGACATGGAACCAAGAGGACCCACAACACGATTGGGCATCTAATACCACCCCAAGAAAGTGCTGGGGAGGAGCTGCTCCAAGGAAATGCATGATGAAGCTCTCCAAGGCTGGCATTGAACTGGCCTGAGGTTTCCCTTCCTCATGCTGCTCTTCAGGACAGGACCCTGCAAAACAGTTCAACTGTAGAGAAATAAAGCAATTGCATTTCCTTGGCACATCAAGATAGATGAGTAAATTTGTAACATCTCCACAAGTGTTTGTGTTTGTATGGGTTGTATCACAGTGTGCACAGATTGGGGAATTGATAAAGACAAGAAATGTATTTAGTTCCTAAGTTTGGAGGTTGAAACTTCCAACGGCAGGATTCCCAACAACTGGCGAGGCTGTCAGGTTGTGCCACTCCACAACAAAAGGTATAGGGCAAGAGAAAGCAGGACAGTCAGAGGGGACCGGACACACTTTTATAACAAGCCCAATCACAATAAAGTTTCCATAAATGCAACCTGACCAGCTGAGGAGTGCGTGGCTGATCCCTCGCCACCTGGTAGGGTCTTCCTCTCTCAACATGCTGCATTGGGAATGAAGCTCAGGACTTGGGGGGACACATTCAAGCCACACTTACAGAGGTGGAGGAAACAGGAAGAAGAGGAACAGCACAGAGGTTCTGCTCCCAGGAAGCCATGCCTAGTTGCCTAGCAGAGCCCCTCTTCCCCTAAGCCATGATCGGGGTGTTTGGGCATAGTCCTGTCTGTTCGCTGCTGCTCCTACCAGGGCATTGATTCCTATCTGTCCCACCAAAAGTCTTGGAGTGTGGAAGACACGTTTGGTCCCTGACCCAAAGCCCCCTCGTTTGCTTTCTTTTACGCTGATGGGAACTTCCTCCTAGGTCAGAGGTCAAGAAGGCTACAGCCATTCTTTCCCAGCTGCTCTGCAGAGCAGGTGTCCACGGAACCTGGTTCTGGTCAACGGGGAGGAAGAAGTCAGCAGGGACTCAGGGCAAGAGGCCTTCCTCCTGCAGGGCGAGGGCTCTGTCTTTGCACCATCGCTACAAGGACATGAGCAGCCGCTGAAACGGCCCACGTGGCGGTTCATTTTCCAAACAAGAAATGAGATGGAGTGGGCTGACCCCTACGGCATCCAGACAGCATGGGATCAGGCGAGGACGCTCAGGTGGGAAGCAAGGCACTGGTCAAATCCCATCCTAAGTGACGGTGGCCTTTGCTGCCCTGTTGATGTCTGTAGTGCATGTCCCTGCCGCCCTGCTCTGCACAGCTTCCAAAGCCACCAAGCTTCGAAGTCTCTGTCAGCTGTGGCCTCATGCTGTACCTGTGGCCTGCTGCACAGTTTTGATAGTTTATTTTCTGACATTTGTGACAGCCTGTGCTTCCCATCTGCAGTAGCTAGTGCTGGACTGCTCTTGGTAAGCACCCTTCCTGGGGCACTTGGTCTCACGAACGGGCCCTGCGTCTTTAGAAACAAGAGGCAGGGGTGCTCACTCTTCACTGAAAGGGTCAAGGTGTACTTGTGACAAAGAGCCAGTGATGGCAGCATGCTGGCCTGAACTGGACGTAGGGGTCAGAGGTCCTCTCTCCAATGGTACGAGAGGGTCTAAATGCACCATAATGTAATTTTTTCAGATACAAAATAAGAATGACGTGCATTACGCCCATTAGTGTCATTCCTCTTATTTGATTCAGTGAATTTATTAGAAAGCCTGTTCATGACAATAATCCAAGTGATACAACACTACCGTCTCAGTGCTGCATACCCTGGATAGTAGACACTAGGGGACTGATTTAATAAAGGAACATCAAACCACATGAGCAACGGCAAGTCTTAGTTATATCTGCAAAACAAGACAATAAAATTCGTCACTCTTCAATTCATCCTTACGAGGTGTGGGTTAATATAAGAAATGAGATACTTGATTGACAATAAATGCATTCCATCACCTCTTATCACTCAGGATTCTAGTGGTTCCTACATTTCATTAAATGAAAATGTCCCTAAATTCATAAACTATTAATATGTTATATTAAAGAAGAACCTTGATGTTTAGAATTGAATTTGCCAAAAGCTTTCTTTAGTAAGTGTTTTCGTCAGCTTTTTCACTTCCGGCACTATCAGACCTGGCAAGAACAAGTTTCAGGCGGCGAAGTTGATTGAGGGCTCAGTGTTTCAGAGGTCTTAGTCCACGGAGGGCCGGCTCCATTCCTTGGGGCTTGAGGTGAGGCTGGACATCAAGGCAGAGGGTGAGGCTCCAGGCAGCAGAGACAGAAACTGCTCACCAGATATATATGTAAAGGCATGTCCCATGACCCACCTCCTCCAGCCACACCCTGCCTGCCTGGTTTCCAGCCAGTCCTCATCAGGGGGTTAGCTCACTGATTGGGTTATGTCTATAGTAACCCAATCATTTCACCTCAGCCTTCACATCGTCTCACATATTGAGCCTTTGGGGGACAACTTTCGTCTAAGCCACTATAGCAAGGCAATTGAAAGATGCACTTCTTCAAATGAATGAGATTAAAAAATTTCCCATAGTAATGAAGTTTATAAAAAGATCTACATCTGAATGCATTTGGAAAATTAACAAGTGATTTGTTTACGGAAGTTGACCACGGATACAGTCCTGTGCCATGTTAGGACGTTTTGGTCAATGACGGTACAGACACAGCAGTGACAGAGATGATGACTGGCTCAAAAATTCCTAGTGAAGACAGAGCCACCAAATGCTATGCCCTAAAAATGACTCACGTGTTTGTGACGCTGGAATAGCAGGTCAGTCCAGCACATGCCGTTACGTGCAGCACCTGTCACTGTGACGAGCACTGCATAACGAGTCCCCTGCTCGCCCCGTGGCACAGTCCATTAACGTAGAGTGGTCCTGCTCCTTAAAATGTCTCTGTGAAGCTATGCTGCGTTATACTGACAGCAGCCTCAGGTCTCGTATTCACGGCATCCCTTGGGTGCAGGTGGAGGACACCCCCAATGACTGATCCACACCACCTATGTGTGTGTACGCACCCTCCAGGGTGTTTACACAGCACTCTTCCCTAGTGAGCCTCAAGTTAGGCAACGTGGCAGTGTTCACAGGCACAATGAGAGCTGTGACCTGATCAGTGGATTCATCCATGTGAATGGATACCGTGCTGGGTGGTCACGGTTGGCAATGGGCGTGGGTGGAACACGTGGTCACTGGGGGTCTCCCTGGAACTCTTTGTCCCCCTGGCTTCTCTCTCTCTCTGCTTCCCACTGCTCTGAGCTGAGCCTCCTCCGTCACACCTTTCTACCATGACATTTGGCCTCACCTCAGCCCCAGAATGGTGCTGTCCAACCATGGACTGAACCTCTGAAACCCGGAGCCCAATCAGCTTTTCCACCTCTCAGCTGTCTTTGTCAGCCATCTGGGTCACAAGAATGGAAAGCCAGCCAGCGCAAGTGTTTTCACAATGACACACCTTGTCATTAAGGAATGAATGATTATAGGCTCACTTGCTGTTCTTGCCTTGAATAGGAAGACGTCAAAATAACCCCTCTACGCAGACACTTTCATAAAGTGTGGTGTGTAGGGGACTCCAGTTTTACATTTTCTGAAAAATATTCATTTCATCGTGCTAGAATAAACAGATTCAAATTCAACACTCTTATTGTAAACCTACTATGTGGCAGCCCCTGCATGTGACCAATTTCTCTCTGTGTCTCCTGGAGCAGGGCCTTAGCCTCTCTTGCCCTCGCTTTTCTTAGATGTTCTTGCATGCAAAGCAGGTGATGTCTGAGGGCTTGTAACACTGAGGGGCCCACAAGAGTGAAAGCCCAGCCACGATCCACGTGTTCAGGAAGGACTCCCATTTTATCACGGCCATCTCCTTCCTTGGGGGCTCAGGATGCTTCAGTGTGAATGCTAACTGCAGGGCTTGGCCTCCTCTGGGGTAAACCTGGAGGTCCTGCTTTCTGCCCCATGCTTTCTGTGGCTTCTCTTCCCCCTTGTACTTGGTTTCCGCATCGGAGCCACCCTCCTTGCCTGTCCCCGTGTCTGTGTGTCTTCCACTGGGCCAGCCCACATCCCATTCAGCTGGGCATCGAGGAGAAGCAGCCATGGACCTCTGCCTTCTGTCCTGCTTCTCCGCGTGGAGCTCTCTTTCCTGCAGCCTCTCCTCCACAGGTGGCGTGGGACTGTGTCCTTGGGCTTGCTGTCTCCTCCCTCTCAACCCACAGCCCAGCCAGCCTGCTCTTTCTAGCTGGCCCTGCCTGGACCCATGCTGGCTCCCAGCCTCAGACACAGTGCTTTCCTCTGTCCCTGGATCCCCAAGCTCTCTGTCCCCATTGCTTTGTGCTTGTTAGTTCTGCTCACCTTGATGTCCTGATTTCAAGGCCCGTTCAGGGGCCCCACCCTCATCTGCTCCTGGGAAGGGAGATGAGGCGGTGGGATTGCAATGCGATCAGCTGGCTCCCGGCTCCTTACACCCAGGGTTTCATCACTTGTGCCGCCTGCTGCACCTCCCAGTGCCTGGCTTACCAACGATCCGATTCCCCATCAGGCTCCAAATTCAGTGAACCCTGCTCCCCAGGCCTTTTCTCTGGTCTGTGAGCTCAGGATTTGTACTTCGTCTCTCTGATATTTGCCCCCCCCCCCACATTTCCCTGACAGTATTGACTTTGCTGCCATCAGAGTTTACATCTTCCCTGAATCTGCTGGCTTCTGCTCTAGCCTTGAAGCCAGCCCTGCATTAGTTGCCTCCCTAACTCAAACAAAGTAGCTGAGACAATAAACCTAAACAGAGGAACAGGGTGTTTTGGGCCATGGTTGGCTGTCCCCGGTGCCTTTGGGTCTGTGGAGTGGTGATACATTGTGATGTGAGTGCCAGGTCACCAAAGCTCTCATCTCATGAAGAGGAGGGACTGGGGCCCCAGTGTCCCCTCCAAGGGCACACCATCAATCAGTCACCTTACTTCCCTCCACTAGGGTCAGCACCAATCGTGCCATGACCTGGGAACTGAGCTTCCCACAAATGGGATTTTGGGGAACATTTTTCCAAACTCCAGTGAACCCTAAATCCACCTCCAGCAACTTGGAAAGCAGCCTTGGCCAGTGGCAGGGTGCTGAGAGTCCAGCTCTCAGTGGCTGGTGAGCTGAGGGCACTCTTTGGGGTCCCCTGACCCCACACCCTGGTAGTGCAGGGCTCTTTAAATTCAAAGGAGACCTTCAGAGGCAACGGCTGAAGCCTCCCAGTCCATCTGGTTTGAACTGATCCCTTCGGTTTTGATTCAACTGGGCAGATGACGTCTCAGTAGTTTCAGTCTCCAGCATTGGCAGGGCGGGCCTGCCTCCAGGATGAGCAAACGTTCCCCCAGATGGTGCCGTCTCAGGCACCACAGTGGCCACATGCCTGCCCTGGCCTCGCCCCCGCCCACACGCCCACTGTGGGTTTGTCTTCTCTTCCTGCCCGGAGATTCATCCAAAGAGCTTCAGTGCCTGGGGTTAATGAGGAGTGAACACGCATGTGCATTGGGAGCCCTGAGTGGCTCCTCACACCTCGGCAGAGTAAGGCGCCCACGGAAGCTGTGCATCCATTCACCTTCTCCCTCTTCCTCCTGGTTTTGGTGATGCTGCAGCAGCATTGATAGCAAAGTAAGATAAACACATTTAAAAATGTGGAAAGTGGTGGTAGAAACCAGGAAGACTGGGCTGGAGCAGTGGCGTAGCAGTTACAACACTTGCCTGGCATGTGTGAGGACATGGGGTCGAATCCCAGCACCCCGTATACAATCACTGCAATGAAAGCCACATGAAAAACCAAATTAAATTGGCTCTCTCTCTCTTTTTCTCTCTCTCTCCCCGCTTGTCCCTCTCTCTCCCATAAAAATAGCTTCGAAAAAAATAAAATACTTGGGAATTAATCTAACAAGGGAAACCAAAAATCTCTTCAATGAGAATTACCGAACATTGAAGAACGAAATCCAAGATGAC
>PVKS010020284.1:0-37075 GCA_004027875.1 Aplodontia rufa | reverse complement strand
AAAGCATTACATCTTATCTGGATTTAACTCATGCTACTAGACCAACTTTCTCATTGTCCAAGGTCTAGTCCCCACCTCCACAGATGAGTGGAGACAATCGACCCTTAGATCTCTGGGTTAAGCTGATTTTACTCATCATGATCTCTTCCATATTCTTAAGAGAAACAAAAATCTAGTGCAATTTTTAAAGGTCTAGTGGCAAAGTCATCAAGTTTCCCAGGTGGAAGCAATAGAGCACAATAATGAATGCCTAGATTTTTATACTTGTGCTGATGCCTTAGAAAAACCACTTGGTCTCTATTTATCTGTGCTTATCTGTCACATGACTTTACCAATTGTACCTATTCCATGAAGAGGTGACAATTAAATATAATAATTAAAAAAAGAGAAGATTCTGTTATACCCTAGAAGCACTTGGTAGATATTAACTATTAATTTTTGGAAACTTCTCTATGAATAGGACTACTCTATCAGTGGGATGACTCACTGGGAGAGTGAATCACAGAATTACAGCATTTTGAGGTGACCTAGTTCATATTCCATGTGAAAAAAAAAGAAAATTTTGCTTGCTCATGTGGGAAAATAAAAGTTTACATGGCAAATCACTAATCATGTTAACTTTAAGAATTGGAATAAATGGGAAAAGGAATAAAGAAAATTAAGTTTTACTCAATTTCAAAATCATTTGAGTGTTTACAGTGAGAGTTTTAATATACTGATTGTGTTATTTTAAAAAATGTGTCAGGATAAATGTTTTGAAGTTTTCCTGATGTGTCTGCACTGTTATTTTGGAATCGCTGGCATTTCTTTCTATCTTTGGATCTACCCCCATTGAGTTAGCAGGCCATTCTGTAGGGAAAAGATGACAGACAGAAATGAAGAGAGAGAAGGGGACTCTGCAGAACGGGAACAACTCACAGTGAATATTTTTTGGAAAGGGTGTGATGAGCAAGAATGTGGCAAATGTCTTGTTCTTGCAACCAAAAATGATTCCTTATGCTCTTGATGGAGAGGTCATTGGTATCTTGATTGGGATTGCATTGAATCTGTACAGGGCCTTCAGTAGAAAGGCCATTTTAATTATATTGATTCTGCCTAGCCAAAAACATGGAATGCTTTTAAATCTAAGATTTCTTCTATGGCTGAATTGATGTTGGAGTATAGGAAAGCTATTGATTCAGTGTTGATCTTGTAAGCTGCCGCTTTGCAAAATTCATTTATAAGCTCTAGAGGTCTTCTGATAATTGTTTTGGGTCTTCCAGATATAGGATCATGTCATCAGCAAACACAGATATTTTAACTCCCTCTTTTCCTATTTGAATTCCTTTGATTTGTTTCTCTTGTTTGATAGCTCTGGCTAGGGCTGCAAGGACTATATTGAATAAGAGTAGTGAGAGTGGAAAGCCATCTCTTGTTCCCTAATTTAGTGGGAATGATTTCAGTCTTTCTTCACTAAGTAGAATGTTGGATGTAGGTTTGTCAAAAATGGCCAATACAAAATGACACTGAGACTAATACACAAGTCTTGAACCATCTGGTATTTGACAAAGGAGGCAAAAATATAGCATGGAGGAATGACAGGCTATTCAACAAATGGTGCTGGACAAACTGGAAAGCCATATGCAGAAAATTGAAAGTAGATCCTTACCTTACACCCTGCACCAAAATCAAATCAAAATGGATCGAATAACTAGGATTATAACCATCAAATATACAATTATCAGAAGAAAAAATAGAATCAACACTCCACCATGTGTAGGTACCTCCTTCCTTAATAAGACTCCCATAACTCATGAATTAAGGCCAAGTATCAGTGAGTAGGATACCATTAAACAGAAAAGCTTCTGCACAGCTTAAGAACGAGTAAAGAGTGTCAAGAAAGAACCTCAGAATGGGAGAAAATCATTGTCTATTATGCTTTTGACAGGGGAATAATATCTAAAATATACAAAGAACTCAAAAAACTGAACACCAAAAACATAAACACTCCAATTAATAAATGGGCTACAGAACTAAGCAAAATTCTCAATAAAGGAAGTTCAAAAAGCCAATAAATATATGAGAAAATGTTCCACATCTCTAGCAATCAGAGAAATGCAAATCAAAACCTCACTGAGATTCCACTTTACTCTAGTTAAAGTGACAAACATGAAGATTATGAACAATAACAGATGCTAGAGGGATTGTGGGGAGAAAGGAACACTAGCACAATGTTGGTGGGACTACAAACTTGTACAGCCACTCTGTAAAGCAGTGTGGAGACTCCTCAAAAAACTAGGGATAGAACTCTCATAAGACTCAGCTCTCTCACTCCTGTATATTTTCCCAGAAGAGCTAGAATTGGCATACTACGTGGACACAGCTACATCAATGTTTATAGCAACTCAATTTACACTAGCTAAACTATGGAATTAACCCAGATGCTTCTCACTGGATGAATGGATCCAAAAAATGTGAATATATATATGAACAATGGAGTTCTCTGCTATTAGAAAGAATGATATCATGACTTTTGTAGCTAAATGGATAGAAATAGGAAAAACAATCAAGGAAAGTGAAATATCCCAAACACAGAGACTAAATGTCCAAATGTTTTCTCTCATAAGTGGAAGCTAGACTAAAACCTAAGATAGGAGGAAATTTAGCAGTTTTTTTTTTAAAGGGAGAGAGAGAGAAAGAGAGAATCAGCTTTTTTAATTTAATTTTTCCTGTGGCTTTCGCTGCTTTAAGACTTTGTTGTGTACATGGTGCTGGGGTTTAAACTCACGTACTTGTGCTTGCCGGGCAAGCGCCATAATAGCTGACCCACTCCTCCAGCCCCAGCTAAGTTTAACTAATAAAACCGCCAAAGTGGAAATTTCACATTAGCTGGGGGAATCATAAATATGAAGATGGGGGATAAGTGAGGGAGGGAAGGAAAGGAAGAAGGTAAAAAGGGGGATTATCAATATAGTTGGGTACACTTGACTTCCATGAGAGCCAAAGTATACTCAACCAGGCATATAAACCCAGAAATTTCAATAATTAATATACTTGTGTATGTTCTTTTCTATCTACAGCATGGGGTATGAGAGGAGACATGAGATCAGGCAATGGATGAAAGGGTGTAGAGATCCCTGGAGTAGGATCAGGCTTAATTTTGTCAATATCTTTGTATGCATGCAAACATAACAATGATTCCCTCCAATATGTAAGACTATGTTGAACCAATTAAAAAATAAAATGAGATGGATCTATATTAGAGATTTATATTAAATATCTACATTAAACACACTAAAAGATCTCCAACCAAAACAATAATTTTAGAAGAGATATGGTATAATAGAATTTATGAATCAATATTTCTATAAAGCTATATGCATCATATGAAATATCTATGTGTGTAAATGCATGGACCAAAGGTCTTGAAACTAAATAACTATTAATAAAAGTCTCTGCAAAAGTTAATATGCTGGAAAGCAGCAAGATGGCAGGCTGGAAGAAAGCTATATTTCTAGTTACTCCATGACACAGAATTCAAGCAGCTTCTATGTGAGGTGGGTTAAAGATTAGTTCCACTAAAACACAATTTTGGCCAGTCATAATGTCTTAGAGACTCAGAAATATGGGTCCATTAATCAGAAAAGTAAGACTACAATGGAGCCAAGACAGTTGCAGCACCCGTGGCAGCATGGTAGCACTGCTGGTTCAGTGAAGAGAAAGGGAGAATGCAGAGAAACACAAAGGACAAAACTTGTATGGAAAACCCCAAGATCAGAAAGCACCCTGCCCTCAGCTAATCCAGAGGCTGCACTGTGCATGAAAGTGCCCCACGGCTCCTAACTAGCCACAAAGAATGGGGGCAGCAGGCATCTTGATGAAGCCATGCTGCAGCTGTTTGCTGCCAGGAGATCTGAGGAAAATGCTACACACTCCAGTCAAGCACCTGCTGTGTGACCTAAGATGTACCTAGTAGAACAAGAGTGAAACAGGCTCGGAGAATATTTTACCCAGGGGAATTCAAGTTGAAAAATGATAGGGGGCCCAATTCACTTCCCCCTTTTAGTCTGGTGGCTCATGTGACCAGTTGAAATGGGTCAGTAATCAAAATAGGCAGATGTGAACACACTCAAGGACTAAGCACAGGAAGTCTGGAAAGGCTGTGTTCATGGGCAGCAGAGGGGATAAAGGGTTGACTCTCTTACCCCATGAGTAGAATTCCCGTAGGAATACTCCTGAGATCCAGACTTCCAACAGAGATGGACAACAACCAGGCCCTTCGAGTGTGTTAATCTAATCTCTAAGGAATACTCATCACCTGGCAAAGCCCCCAAGGCCTTATTGGAACCACCTCCCACCTATAAGAAATCCATTTATAAATCCCACAGCAGCCCCACCCTGGGAATGCATGGACTTGGTCCATGCAGACAAAACTCCAGCTGACAGTACATACTCGCCATCATACTGCGCACTGGCAAGAAGGGAAGCTGAGAATTTTTGAACTCCAAGTGGCAACTTGTTAAGCAACACAAAATAAGGAAAACGTAACAACTCTCAGCCCTTGCTCTTATGCTCAGTATGTAAATCAAGTAGAAACAGAAAGACAGATGGGCTAGATAGTGACCTTATACTCTTATTGAATATTTTGACCACCCCAATGGAAACAATTCCTTAATTTTTCACTTCTCTTTTTTTCTTTTCGAGTGTGTGTTTGCTGTGCTGATTCTTTCATGGAGATATATATACATACATATTTAATTTTTTTTTTTAGCTAATAACTTTTTACTTAAGGAATTCCCCATCTTGATTCCTTTGCTGTCCATCTCAAGGATGTCCTTTTTTAAAAGAACTGAGGCTAAAGTTAGTTGTCCCATCAGCCCAAAATTCTTTTGAGGGGTGGCTTCTATTTCCACTTGAATTACAGAAATACTTATGAGGAGTTCACAATTCACCCAAGATAATTTGGCATCTAATTTCTTCCAGTTAATTAACTTTAGGATCACTTTGTGGTAGATGGATTTGCCTGTTTCTCAATTGCTGGCACCCTATTCTCACCCTCAGGCATAGTACAGATGTGGGATATGCAAATACCAGTTAAACAAACATGATCCAAACACAGTAAGATACATCTTCAAATCCATGTATCATTTTTTGAAGACAGAAGCCCTTAAAAAGAAAAGCCATCTTCTTGTATTACAATATAAAAATTGGAATCTTGAATCAGTATAGAGGAGATTCCTCATTACCTGTGGGTTTTCATCAACTTCAACTTAGAACCAACCTTTTTAGTTATCAATATTATATCTCTTTTTGCTGTCTTAGGTATATTTCTACTTATATGTATCAAAACTCATATTGAACAAGTTCTTAGTTGCAAAAGAGGATTTATTTTTTGCTCTTGTTTAGAAGTCTTTGTCCACAAGTTAAACAAAAACACACACAAGTGCTATTTTCTTTTTATTTTTAGCATTTTTCTCATATGTATTTATTTTTCCTTGCCTCGCCTTTCAAGGGGTGGATTTTTGATTAGTGTATTTTGGTTTGGCTTTGCATTGGTTTTCATTTGTCCATTTCTCTTTCTTTTTCTCCTTATCAGAAATGAGACAGATATCCACATACAGGAGGCTTAAAAGACCCCAAATAGACCCAGTTAAATGAGAAGCTCACCAAGGCATATCATCAAAATGACTAACATAGAAAATAAGGAAAGAATATTAGAAGTTGCCAAAGACAAATATCAGATCACATTTACAGGCAAATCAATAAGGATCACATCAGATTTCTCAGCTCAAACCCTAAAAGTAAGAAGGGTTGGAAATGAATTATTTCAAGCCCTAAAAGAAAACAACTGTTAGCTAAGGTTATTATATTCAACAAATCTTGGCTTCAAATTCAAGGGTCGGGGGTGAATAAAAACATTCCCCAGAAAGAATGAAAAGAATTCATGAGCATCAAATCAGCTCTACAAAGAATACTTAAAAATAAACTTTACACAGAGAAACTAAAATACAATTCCCAAAGCCCACAAACAAAGGGAGTTCAATCAAAGAATAATCCACTAGGCCTTCCCTAATTTTTAAAAAATGAGATTTTGGGAGACACCTCATATTCAAACCATAACACCTTGATACTGTTTGCCATAATGACTGTATTCGTTGCATTCCCTCCATGAGAATGAAAGTGTTCCCCTTCCATGTTTTCACCAATACTAGTTATTTTTAGTATTTTTGGTAACATCCATTGTTGCTACTGTTTTTGTCATGAGGATATTAGATTTTATCCACTGAGATTTCTGCATCTTTTAAGATGATTATTTGATTTTTTGTCTTGTACTCTGTTGATGTGGTACCTTATGCATATTGATTTGCATACATTGAAACATACTTGCATAAATCCCACCTGAACATGGTAAATAACCATTTTAATGTTCTAGTAGTTTTGGTTTCCCAGTATTGTATTGAAAATTTTTGCATCTATGTTAGTCTAAGATGTTGGCCTGAAATGTTCTTTTTATGTGGCTGTTGCATTCTTTTCTGGTTTTCTATCAGGTTAATAATGGCCTCAAATAATGTTTTTGGAAGAATTCCTTCCTCTTCTATTTTTTTGGAATAAATTAAGGAGAATTGATATTAGTTCTTTATGTGTGTTAGAAATCAGCCGTGATGCCTGCAGGTCTTTGGTTTTGTATTTTTGTGTTTCCATTTAATTTATGGCTGCTCTAATAATCCTTCTTATTTATTTCCTCTACTAGTTTTAGATTTAGTTTGTTCTTGTTTTTCTAATTCTTTGAGATGCAGTTATAGATTTTTGTTTGTTTGTTTGATTTTTTCTGTTGTTTTCCTGATAGGGCATTTGGTTGGTATAAATTTCCCTTACTGTTTTTGAGATATACCATAGGTTTTGGTACACTGTGTCTCTATTTTTATTTGTTTCATAAAATTTTTAAATTTTCATTTTGATTTCCTCTTTGACCCATTGATTATTAAAAATAGATTGGAAATTTCTATATATTTTTATTGTTTCCAAAGTTTTTCTTTTTGATTTCTAGTTTTATTGCATTGTGGTCAGAAAAGATACTCATGTGATTTCAATTTTTAAAAGCTAGTTGAGACTTGCTTTGTGGTCTATCATGTGATCTATCCTGGAGAACGTTCTATGTGCTGATAAGAAAAATGTATTCGGCAGCTGTTGGATGGAATGTTCTATAGATATCTGTTAGGTCCATTTGGTATAGCATACATTTTAACTTTTCTTTTTATTATTTTTCTGTTCACTGCTGAATGTTGGGTGTTAAGTCCAATTGCGATTTATTAGAATCTTTCATTTATGTCTATTTATTTGTTTTATATATTTTTGTGCTATAATATAGGGTACATATATATTTAGAACTGTTATTTGGTCTTCCTAAATTGATCCTTTACATTATACATTGGGCTTCCTTGTCTCTTTTTACTATTGTTTACTTTAAGCAATTTATCTAATATAAGTATGGCTATTATTGCATTTTTTTGGATTTGATTTGCAAGGACTATCTTATTCCATCATTTTTTTTTCAGTCTATGTATAATCTTAGGAGCAAAGTGAGTTTTTCATAAGCAACATATAGTTAGGTTTTGAGTTTTATTTATCCATTCAGTTACTGTAATTCTTTTAACTGGATAATTTAACACACTTACAATCAAGGTGATTATTGATAGGTAAAAATTTACTATGTCATTTTGTAATTCGTATCCTGGTTTTGCTGTTGTAGTTTCTTTCTTCCTCTCTTATACTATTCCTTTGTAGTTAAGTGACTTACTCTACTAGTATGTTTAGATTCTTTGTTTATTACTTTTGACTTATCTATTATAGATTTTGCTTTGGGGTTAAAAAAGAGACTTACAAAAAAGGATCTTTTGATTATAACACACTGTTTCAAAATGATAATAACTTTCTGTGATCATCAAGAGAAGAACAAAGACTAAGAGGAATATATTAATGAGAAAACGGTTCAGTTCTGTTCCATTCTTCTCCACCTTTTGAATTTTTGACATATCATTTTATATCTTTCTATATTGCATTGGTCTTAACATATTATTATTAATTGTTTCTTTTTTAGTGTTCATGCTAAAGATATGAATGGTGCATGTACAATTCTTATCATATTAAAGCATTATGAATTTGTTTGTATAATTACCTTTATCAATGAATTTTATTCCTTCACTTTTTTTATTATTCATTTATTTGTTTGTTTGCTGTTCTTGCTCATTAGAGTCTCTTTGCAACATGATCTAATTCATTTATGGCAGTTCAATCCATAAGTATTGGCCTGAGGATAGGAGTCATGGGGCTTTGCCCAGGACTGAGGTTCACTATATTAGTCCTGGTACTGGGTTTCCAATCTAGTGTCTGGACTTAACTCTTCATCTTTCTCCCAAGTGGGAGGCACCTCTCTTCATGTTTGGCCTTTGCGGTTGGGGGAGGGGTGATGAAAACTATCCTTTCCTCCTGGCCTTCTTCAATGTGGCGGGCGGCACCCGGGGCACATGCCACGCAGGCAGCTTTAAGATGGCGGCTGGCAGCTGGCCAAGTCAAGTCAGCTGACCTCGTGCTGCTCCTGGTTCGTATGCTTGCAATATCTGACCACTTAGAGACAACCAATAGGAGCCAGCAGCAGAGCTTTTTTCCTCATAGCAACAACCTGCTGATTGGGTTATCTGCCCTATATAAGTGGTGCAACTTCCTGAATAAACGGAGAGCACGGGAGATCTCTGGAAGCAACAAGCCTGTGCGTGTCGTTATTGCCGCTTCGCCAGCCGAACGCGGCACTTCAATAAGTCTTTTCATTGATTACACTAGAAGTAGACACTATGGTGTTTCATTTGATTTCCTTAGCTCTTGTGAAAGTAGATAGTGAATAACTATTAAAATTGGTGTATATATGGGGAGATGATCACTGGAGGATCTTACTCAGTGTCATCTTGCTCCTGCTAAATTACTTAAATGTTAATGCAACATCAATTCCATAGACTTGATATCCACATGATTCTAGAACAGTTGTGAGCCTGACTGTGTTAGTTGGTAAGGTAACTGAAATGTATTTATAACTTTTGTACTTTAAAGCTGGAAGTAAGAACTATTATAATTTTATGTGTGTGAATAATCAGAGAAAATTGCCTACAATTGAATATAAAACTGGTATCAGAATGGAAACTTTGCATTAGCACTTGTATTAGATAGTATAATTTTTGGTGATATGTGTCTATCTGCTATCTTCAAAGTTTTATCCATGTGTGCTCTAGCCCTCTTCTAATAAGCAGTACAAGTAGAACTTACAAGAAAGACTGCTTGGAAATGATAGGTTGCATTTTAAAGTATTGCAAATATTGGTGATTTTCTTTTACTCAGTTGTTTCTGTGCAGCATAGTGTATACTACTTCGTTTTTTCTTGGCATATCATTGACTCATGTTCCAAGGTCTGCTTCTTGAATACTTTGCTTAGTCATAAAATAATTTAGTAATAAAAAGGGACATCACTGCATCTTATAAGTTAATTATTATATTAAAGGTCAGAAGGTGGTGAAACATGGTGACAGACTAATGCATTTAATAGTTAAATATCCAGAACTATGCATGCAAATGCCACAGGAATTAACCATAGTTAGCTAAGGAGATCTAAGAGATGAAAGTTATGAAACTCATCTGCATTTTCTGGGAAATTCCTGTCAGCAGTTAATGAAGAAATAAGTAAAGAATTCCAGTGCAAAATGAGGACTATGGAAGTTAAGAGGCTGAGTGGTTCTGAGAAAAAGTTAAAAAGTTATGGGGTGCTAGACTCCCGAGGTGTACCAAGAGGGAAGGCATAGCTCATTGTACACACTATCAATCATTTCTCTCCCACTGATCAGACTCAGTGCCCTAGAGCCTTTCAAACTGACCTTAATCAGACTATGTCTGGAGACAAGGTGAGATAGAACCAATACCAATCAGTGTTGCACACAAAGTGACCTGTGGATGAAATAAGAGAATTAAAGATGTAATGCTCAAATTCTCCTACTGCTGAATTACTGAAAACTCTCTGATATTCCTCCTGTCTTCTTTGTGTTTCCATCTCCTCTCCAAAGCCACATAATGTTGAATTCTGAAGGAAGTAGGCTAGGAAGGCTATCTTCATAAATTAATGGGAGAAAGATATCACAGAATTATTCTCAATGTTATCTCAAACGAAGTTTTATATACAACTTCAAATATTTTCTAAACAAATGTGGTGAATGTAAAGCTGTTACCTTACTCAAGTGCTTTACAAATTTTCTAGTGCATCTTAAAATATCACCTGAGTATTCTAAAAAATACTGCTGCCAAGCTCCCACTCCAGACATTGTGACTTAATTCGTATGAGTTGTTATCCCGAGAGTGGGAGTTTGAAAAGCCCCCCAGGTGATTCTGATGTGCAGCAGGGTTTTGAAACCATTTCTTTACTTTCTAAAATTTTGGCAAAATTTTTTCTGGCTCTGAAGAAATCAAAATTCCCTATACAGATTCTGTAAACATATTCAGATTGCCAGTATACAAACTAGTTTGGTGTTTATTTGTTATCCTTATATGAGAGTGATGTGACTTCTCAGTAGTTATTTCCACTTAGGTAAGAATTTACTACATAGTTTTAAGAGCTAAAGATTAGAAAAAAAGGCTGGCATTCCCCAACTTCTAAGACTGTGCAAAATGATTTAAGAAAGATGGCAGTTGTTCACATTTTAATTTAAATTTTTCAAAGAAGTCGCTTGAACAACATTAATAATAAATTAAAGGAGTATAAAAATGTACAATTGTTGTAATTGCTTTTTTCTAGTTCCTGGGTTGGAGACAGTAATTATCACTTGTTATATCACTTGGATTATGCTAAATATCATATTTAAATTAACTTTAATTTCCATAATGTTTTATGTATATTCATTTCAATTTGCCAATAAAAGATGAAACTGATAAACTCATCATTCTCATGAATATTTGAACTTTTAAAGAAAATTCAAGGAGAAGAAAATTACGTATCATAAAATGGATGACTAATAATGGAACTTCAGGCATCAGGGAGAAGATGTTTTTAGAGCAAGGGACTTCATATTCTATCTCACTGCCATTATCTCTCTATGCCTCCTTCCTATCATTATTCTCGAAAGGGGTAATTTGATTCAAATTAATCCCATTCAGCATCAACATATCAACCTGAAATATGGAAGTAAAAACCAACACCAGCCAAAACTCCTTTGACTACTACTTGTCTGTTCCTAAAACATTTGTAAATCCTGTACAGATGGCAATCTTATTTTTTCCAAATAAGGCAAGAATAGAGCAAAATAGGGTGTCTCCTTTAAAAAGGTGATTTTGGGGGCTGGAGTGGTGGCTGGGCGGTTACGGTGCTTGCCCAGCATGCACAAGTACACGGGTTCAAATCCCAGCACTCACGTACACAGCTAAGTGTCATAGCAATGAAGTCCATGTGAAAAACTCAATAAAAATTGATTCTGTCTCTCTCTCTCTCTCTCTCTCTCTCTCTCACTGTCCTTCTCTCTCTCTTAAAAAATAAAAATAAAAAATAAAAAGATGTTGTGCCTCTATGCCCATTTATGGCTTATTGGATATTTTAATCTATGAAAGAGCATTGGCATCTCAGATTTTCTTTCCTTGTTAAAGCATCACCATGCTCATGGTTACTCAAGTCTGAAATCTTAGAATAATTTTACCCTAACCCCCTTTTAGTTGGCCTAATTTGAATTATCACTCAACACCTTTCTGAATTTATCCTATTTCACTATTCCCACCGTTCTGCCTCATTGTCTCTTCTTTAAATTAAAACATTAATTTTCTAACTATTCCACCTGGAAATCAAATCATTTACTCCAAGTATAACATGCACCACGGTCCAGGTTCCTGTGAATTGTGAAACCTGAAAGTCATATGTGTATTCAGGAGCAATTCTGACTAAGTAACAGGAAGAAGACCTTGGGTTCTATCCTTAGCACCATAAGAAAAAACTAAAACAATCTGTTATTATATTTTAAAAACAAAAAATTCTTTCATCATTATATAAAATTCACATATAGATAAAGTAGATGAAACAAATGTGCAATCCAATGAGGTTGTTACAAAGTGCTTCTGCACTGACACCTATGGGAAAGCATAACTACTGTGCCTCTACAAATATTTTGTATATAAGTTTCTGTTACGAAACTACCCCTTCCCAATATGCACCTTTCTGCCCCCAAACACAGCCCATTACCTTGGCCTCCACCACTCCCGTTTTGTCATGCCTGACTTTGAGCTGTGTATAGAAGGAAACCTACAGTGTATAGTATCTAGGCTCTTCTCACCCTATATGTGTCACAATCTCCCTGGAACTACCAAGCTCAGTTTGGCTATAAATTAGGCCAGATGTTGCTTTTCTTCAGGCCAGAGCACATCCTGCTCAGTGACTAATTACTCTTATATTATTCCTTGTCCGACCAAATTCCACAATGGCACTGAAATTCATAGTCGAAGAGCTCTTCTGCCTTCCCCTGAGATCCAGAAGGGCAGGGGGCAGATTGACAGTAGGTGTTAAGTGTTAAGTTCTGTGACCTACTTCCCAGGGCAGAGCTCAACCTTCTACAAGCTTTCAAAGCACATTATCCGATCTCCTCCTTACTTGACTTCAAGGTGCCCTGCAAAGTAAAATGCTTTTTTACCTTTCTTATCATTTTGTTTTCATTTTAAAACAAGATGAAATGCCTTTTTCTCATTTTGGAGAAGCAACATAAAAACAGCTTTCATGTTCCTCTAAGTAGAAAAAACCTCTTCAAGGCTGTTCAGGCTATTCAAATAATAAGGACTCTATGTATATAACGCAGTTTTCTCATAATCAGATAATTTTTCTGAGCAGATATTTAGTACAAACATGTAGAGATAATATAGATGTTTAGAACTTTCTCTCATATTTTACATTGTAAATACCATTACCATGAATTAAGGAAAAGCACATAGATCCTTTAAGGTTATGATAGTTGACTCATTCTTAAAACATTTATTTTGATTTGTAATAAAAGTGGTATGCTTGCCACCTTTCTTGCTTATATTTCATATAACTAAGTATTTCTTGCTTCTGCACCACTTATCCTAGCAGTTCATTTGCCAGATTTCCATTCTCAGCTTCCCCTTTTCAAGGATATGTTTAGGTGACATGCTTTCCAGGAAGAGATCCCAGGAAGATGGCCCTCTTTTATGCTCTTGTAATATCCTGTGTCTATGTCTATATTCTGATGAAATATATTACACTGAAATATTTTGTACTTTTTTTTAACTAAAATTAAGCTTTATAAGACCAGTTACCTGTACCTATTATTTGTTCACACCAGCACAATTCCTACCAGACAGTAGGCCCTTGAAATAATGATTGGTTGAATTAAGTTAGTGATTTTCTACCACTGAATGTGATCAAAGGCTTAACACATAATCTAGTGCAAAAATTCTTCAAGTGTAATCCCAGACTCACACCACCACCGCCATCTGGGAAACTGCTAGAATGCAAAGTCTCCAGAGCCACTACACAACCACAGAAAAAAACTTTGCAGGGCGGTCACAGCAATCTGTGTTTTACTTAACCCTCCAGGTAGTTATGTTACGTGCTAAAGTTAGAACCAATGATCTCAGGGTGTATTTGATCTTTGTTAAGGAAGTAGCTGCCAACTCCTATATGCTGTAGTGTTGACCCTACTTCTTTTTCTAGTAAGTTTAAAGTTGTTGGCTTAATATCCAGGTCTTTGATCCATTTTTATTTAATTTTTGTGCAGGGAGAAAGATAAGGATCCAGTTTCAGTTGTCTATATATGGCTGTCCAGTTTGTCCAACACCATTGTTGAATAGGCTATCTTTCTTCCATGCTATGTTTTTGCTCCCTTTATCAAATATCAAATAGTTAAGGATATGAGAGTTTGTCTCAGGATCTTCTATTAGGTTCCACTGATCTTCAGTTATGTTTTGATAGCAATACCATGATGTTTTTGCTACTACAGCTCTGTAATATAATTTCAGATCAGGGAATGAGATACCCCCTATTTCTTCCTTTCTATAGAGTAATGTTTTGGCTAGTCTGGGTCTCCTGTTATTCCATATGAACTTGAGAATTGCTTTTTCTATATCTCTGAAGAATGCCATAAGTTTCTTGATGGGGATTGCACTGAGTCTATATAGGGCTTTGGGTAGAATGGCCATCTTTATCATATTGATTCTGCCTAACCATGAGCATGGAATGTTTTTCCATCTACTCAGGTCTTCTGTACTTTCTTTTTTTAGTGTTTGGTAGTTTTCTTTGTAGAGGTCCTTAATATCCTTTGTAAGGTTAAGGCCCAAGTATTTAATTTTTTGGAAGAGATAGTGAGTGGGAGAGATTTCCTGATTTCTTCTTCTGCGGATTTGTTGCTGGAGTAAAGAAATGCTAGTGATTTGCTGGAGTTGATCTTGTAGCCAGCTACTTTGCTGAAAAGACCTATAAGCTCTAGGAGTTTTCTGTCCGGTGTTAGTGGGTCTTCTAGGTATAGAATCATGTCATCAGCGAAGAGAGATAACTTAACTTCCTCTTTTCCTATACAAATACCTTTGATTTCCTTGTCTTGCCTGATAGCTCTGGCAAGGGTTTCAAGGACTATATTGAACAAGAGTGGGGAGAGCAGACAGCCTTGTCTAGTACCTGAATTCAGTGGAAATGCTTTCAGTTTTTCTCCATTGAGGATAATGTTGGCTATGGGTCTCTCGTAAATGGATCTGACGTAGTTAAAATATCTTCCCTTGATCCCTATATTTTCTAAAGTTTTGAGCATAAAATGGTGTTGAATTTTATCAAATGCCTTCTCTGCATCAATTGAGATGATTATATGATTTCTTAAAAATTATGTTTAGGTGATGAATTACATTTATTGATTTGCGTGTGCTGAACCAGCCATGTTTTCCTGAATGAAGCCCACTTGTTCATAATGTATTATCTTTTTAATGTGTTTTTGTATCCGATTAACTAAAATTTTATTATGGATTTTTGCATCAATGTTCATCAGAGAAATTGGTGTGTAGTTTTCTTTCCTTGATGTGTCTTTGTTGGACTTTGTAATCAGTGTAATGTTTGCTTCGAAAAAAGTGTTTGGGAGTGATCCCTCTCTATCAATTTCTTGGAAGAGCTTGTAGAGGATCGGTGTTATTTCTTCTGTGAAGGCTTGATAGAATTCTGCCGTATATCCATCTGGACCTGGGCTTTTCTTTTTTGGGAGAGCATTGATTGCTGCTTCAATTTTGCTTTCTGTGATAGGTTGGTTGAGGTTTTCAATGTCCTCCTGTGTTAAAGAGGGGATGTCGTGTGTGTCCAAAAACCTGTCCATGTCCTCCAGGTTATCAAATTTGGCAGAGTATAAGTTTTCAAAATAGTTTCTGATAATCTTCTGTATCTTGGATGAGTCTGTGGTGATTTCCCCATTTTTGTCTCTGATTTTGCTGATTTGCTTCATTTTGTTCTTCCTTTTGGTGAGGTTGGCAAGAAGTCTGTCGAGGGCTGGGGTCTAACTGCCTTTTATCCTGTCTTCTAATGCTAAAATCCCATGATCATGTGAAAAATTGTGCATCTCCCAATACATTTATTCTTATGAGGTTAAGTTTGAATCAAATTTAGAAAGAAAAGCAGCCTCTAGGTTATTTTGTTTCCTTGTTTTTAATTAGTTTAATTCACTGAAATAATTATTAGGAAGCAGACCTTTTATCAGCAACCTTAGATGTAAATACAGGGATTGGACATTAAAAGACTACAGACTCAGGTACAAGGGTCCACAGTGCCACTGCCTCTCATCTCAGGCATCCCCTATACAGTTCCAGCTTTCAGATTCCACTTAAGATAGTGACAGTACAATTTTAAAATAATGTACTTAGGCTGAGACAGCTACTTTCTAACTCCCCCACAAAAGCTTGACATTCTGTCAAAGTTTCAATATTTTTCTTTATGCTGATTCTTTGCAAAAGCAAATCTCTTGTGAATGCCGATTTGGTTGCTTGTCTGACTTGTAATTGTTTTCCTGTATATGGAAAAAAATCCAATTTAGTGCTAACCATTAATCATATCTTAGGGTATTTCTACCTGAACATGAAAGGTGTATATCTTAAGAAAATTCATCATGATTAAAATGAAACACAGCCAAAAAAAATGGTATTAACATGATCAAGGACTTTTCGGTTATAAATTTTGAGATTAAAGTTATTATATATGATCCTTCAGAGAAGCACATGGTCTCTAAACACTCTAGCTAATGAACAATTCTCTGACACTATGCTGAATATCCTTAATAGCATCTGACCTTTTGTTCCTTTGGCATATTGTTCAAAGTACCTAGGGACATGCAAGCAATGAAAATCGCACTTTATCTTTTCACACTTCTTCCTCCTTTTACCATTAAAAATAATGAAGAAAAACAGAAACAGCCTCTATGGCTATGATAAACAACCTTTGAAAATTTTCTTTTATTGTGATTTATAACATCAGATTATATTATTACTTTTGTTTCCATATTTGCTGCTAAAAGGAACTTGGATAACAAACTTTATAAGCATTTTGTCATGTATTATTTCTAGGACTGTATATTAAAATGAAGCATGTGGTCTTTAATAGTCCAAGGGTATATCTATTAATGTAATTTAACTAACATTTTCAAAAATACTTCTTTGTGCAGGCACCATGAGGACAACAGAAATATTAAGCCCAGACCTTACTCTTACTGTCAAGGAGTTTGCAGCCTTAACCAAAACAGCTACATAAATTAAAAAAAAAATAGCATGTACAGCAACAGTTATGTAGACACATTTGATTGGCATACACTTAGCCTGTAGTGCATTTTAACTGAATTTCATTAATGATTAGAATAAGCAGATGATACCCTCCTGGTTGTAACTCCTCTGCATTTGTGAATGTCCCTTCTCTTGCAGCGGTGGCAGGAGGTATGGGGAGGCTTTGTGGATTTCCTCTTTGTTCCTGCAGGAGTTCTTCTTGCTCATTGCATCAGTTTCCCAGGGCTGCCATCGCAAGGTACTGCAGACTGGGTAGCTTAAACAACAATTTACTTCCTCACACAAGTTAGAAGTAAAGGTAATGGAGGGGTGATTATCTTTGGAGGCATCTGTTTGTGGCTTTTAAAAGGCCATTTTTCCCCAAGTCTTGACTCAATTTTCATCTGTGCATATCTATGGCCAATCTCCTCCTCTGAAGAGGAGGGCAATTATATTGAAGTAGGTCCAATGCTTCCATTTTAGCTTAATTATTTTTTAAAGATCTGATTTCTATATACAGTCACATCCTGATTATTGGAGGTTAAGACTTAAACATATGTTGTATTTATTTATTTTTGTGGTACTTGGGATGGAACCCCGGGGTCTTACACATACTAGGTAAGCACTGAGCTATGTCCCCATCCATTTTTATTTTTTGAGATAGGATCTTGCTATGCTGCCAATGCTGACCTAGAACTTGTGATCTTCCAGCCTCAGCTTTCTGAGTAGCCGCAATTACGGGTGAGTGCCACCACGCTTGGCTTCATGTGAATTTTCGAGTGAACCAAGACTAGTGAATCCAAAACGTTCATAGTCCTATCAACAAACTTCTTATAAACATAGTATAGTTTTATTTCCCCTTTCCACACTTTCCATATACTTTTGTACTCATGTTATTATGATTTCTGCCCTCATAATCTCGCTGAACTTGATTTTGACATATTACTTGGAGGCTAAAAACAATGGACACTTGTATAGTTCTTTACCTTTAATTTATTTTCTAGATACTTTTGCCCAGCTCCTATGTCAAAACTTTAAGCCTTCACTTAGGAGACATAGAAAAGTTTTCTCCTACTTCCTTGGCTAAAAAAATTCACAATCTGTCTACTAAAATATCCTATGTATATTTGCTTCATTTTACTGCATTTTCTTCAACTTCGTAACCCCTCTGCTTGGAGCTGGAAATAATTCTTGGCAAATAGGAAGAGCTAAGTGAATCTTATCCTGGTAAATAAATGAAAACTCTCTTAAAAGTTCACATCAATAAATTTGGATTTAAGCATCTAAAAATACATGTGTACGTAAACATGTAATTATATTATCATATCTAATACTGTACATTTTATGTACATTATTTATCATATTTCATATATTTTATACATCTATGTAGTTTTATGTCAGAAACACATTGTGAAATGCTCCAAAAATTAGAATCATTTTTTCATTAAAAATTTCTTTTCAGTTTAACTCTGTACGGTGAATAACAGAATGATAGTACTATTAAACTGCTATAAATATCAGTCTCATCATAGCTTGAAGGAAGACTTCACATGGGAAACAATAGCTGTGAAATGTGGCAAAGGTAGCAGAAGATTGTCAATTTGGATAAGCCGCAGCTTCAACACATATCATGAAAATGAGCATGACTAAGCAAGCAGAAAGGAAGGACTGTGAATATTAGGTTATTTATTATGAAAGTCAATCCTTATGACTGCTTTTCCTAATATAATGTTCTATAGTATAATGAAATATGCATACATACAAAATGAGTGCTCAATTTCAAAGAATGTCTATAGGACTTGAGGGAATAATTTAACAGATAGACATAATTAATGTGATAGCTGCTGAATAACTTAAATGTGCATGTAGCAGATCATTGTAGAGGAAAGGTATTAGCCCATTTGTGGTCTGTGTTTCAAATGGGGCTTGGAGAAATGAACATTTAATAGAGGAAAGTAAAAACGAGACTCTGACCATGATCACATAGGTATAAAAGTGAATAAATCCAACCAGCTATCTTCTCCATAAAAGCATTCCATGTTATTAAAAGAAGAGGCAAGGGAGTTTAAGTTCAGTCACTGTTTATTGTGTACATTCTTGAGTGTGGCATACTGTTTTCTGCTCCTTAGCACAACATCTATAATTAGCCTACAATTTTTAATGTTGCTAAAATTAATTTGAATCTTACCTGAAAATGCCTACCTAAAAGAAAAAAATTAAAGAGGAATAAAATTTTACTGGTTTGAAAGAGAAGCCTAAAACATATAAGCACAATCCGATTATAACCCATAAGCTCTTAGTGAAATAGAAAATCGTAGGGAAACTGGAGGCTGGACAAGCTACACAATATTCTTGAAGTTAAATGGAATCAGAGTCATGAGCTAATGGAAAGACAATGTTCAGGAGTTCTCGGTAATAATCAGCTTCACAATGAGCAGTTAATGGATTTGCACTGGTGTCATGGGCACAATTTAATCATTTGAATTAAACTTTCTTGCTTCCTTAGTGGTACATTAATCCTGTGGCAGGGTGGCAGACTATGATGTTTCCTCTTATTTACTGTCCTAGGACTTGGAGAAATATGTTAGTGAACTGTATTCACTCAGCTACTCTTTTCTGAGCGATATTCTGCTTCAACTTGCACATAGTACATGATGTTCTGAACTCATGAACTTCTGGATTAGTGACGAATCCTTGTTATGAGCAAAGGACTAAACCTGTGTGAAATAAAAGCTTTGAAAATCCAGTAGCGCAATGGTGCATGCCTGTGATCCCAGTGGCTCCAAAGGCTGAGACAGTAGAATTTCAAGATCAAAACCAGCATCAGCAACTTAGTGAGGCCCTAAGAAAACTAAAAAGACCTGATGTCAAAATAAAACAAAATAAATAAAAAGGGCTGGAAATTTGACTTAGTGGTTAAGTCCCCTTGGTCTCAATCCCCAATACAAAAAAAAAAAATTACCTTTGAAAAACATAAAGCCAGTTAACGTAAATTCATCTGCTCTGTCTCCAGGACTGTATATACCTTGATTCTCATTCTGGTCTCACCAATCTTCACTTCAATCCTAAGAGAAGTTTTACTTTGGTTTAAGAAGTATAAATGAGGGCATGGGGTCAGAATTGGTAAAGAAGGCCTATCTGCTTTAACTTTATGTATCCTGGTCCTTTAAACCTCCTTGGTATTTAACATAAACAGTGGATCACTCCTTAGGACAATAATTTCTCATTTGGAATTTTATAAGGAAACTTGGTATAATTCAAGAGGATGAGTTTGACATTTTATTACCTGTGTTATGCTGATAGTTTACGATCATCTCTCCTACACAAAACCCCTGAGTGCTTGCTGCCAGTGCTGTCCCCAGAGTATAATTGGAACCACTTAGCTAACCTGGGATCTGGGAACGCATCTAAGGTTTCTTAGTTCCTAAGTACCAGAATTGGCATTCAAACCTATGTAGTTGACTTTCAAAATGACACCTGGCCTTCACATTTCCTGGATCTGGTTGTTTGGTTCTTCCTCAAATTTTTTCTATTATTATTAGTATTATTATTTTGAGTATTATTTCATTTACCCTTCTGAAATTCCCATAATGCTTCTGTTGGTCAACTTAACCAAATCCCACAGTCCCTTAAGCTGTCCTCATTCTTTTTCATTCTGATTTTCTTTTTGCAACTCTGCATAATTTACAATGATTATTTTAGTTCACTGAAGCTTTTTTCTCCTTGATCAAATCTGCTGCTGAACTGCTTATTTGAATCTTCTTCTGTATTTAGAACTTATTTTTATATTTTTAATTTTTTGAAGACTCTTCTTTAGCGTCTCTGTGTTAGACAAAATATCTACCTTTCCCATTTTTCACAGACTTGTACACGGGAAGGCCATGATCAATTACCCTGCCCAAAGATCCATGGTGCCTCTCAAAACCCCATGCCAGTCCTAATCACCAGCTTTGTTCTTGACAGCCCCTATAATTCCAGTACACCAGTCCACAACAGTTCTTAATGATGGGAGTAGGAAGCCAGACTCCTAGATATCAGTCAGAAGAGTTGAGAAGGTGATCTGGGGATCATATGGCATTGTGCTAGGTGTGAGGATTTTGATTACAGTATGTCTAACAGTTTCAATGTGGGTACTTATATATACCCCAAGGTTACAGGATCCACTCAATCTGTTCCACAAAAGGAACCTATGCAATTGATCCACCTGTTGCTGTTGTCAGTGCACCCACGGTGGGAAGAGAGTCTGGAGGGCTCCATTCCATTAATTCGCTCATATCACTCACACCTCACACACCTGTTTTTAATTTTTTTTCCTTGTGGTATTGGGGACCAAACACAGGAGCTAAGATATATCCTAGCCTTTTTTTAGTTTGTATGATGTTGGCCTCAAACTTGCAATCTCCTTGCCGCAGTCTCCCAGGTTACTGGGATTACAGGTGTACACCACCACACCCAGTTCATACCTGATTTTAAATTGCTATGCCATACTGCATATTGGTCTTCATGAAGGTGATTCACACCTCTAACTATTCAACAACCAAAATCTACCACTGGATAAAAAAAGAAAATTACTCCATCCTTAACTTTCATTTTTCTATTTTGGAAAGGTCTACAGTGAAATCTAACACATAGAGTTGATTTTAGAGTTAAAATTTTTAGTAGAGATGAAATACTTCACTATATGGCTATTGAGTTAAGAACTAATCAGTGCCTAGGAAAATTTGCAGTTAGATAAGAAGATCTCTTTTAAAAAATGTGATAATGTAGAAAATGGAGAGGGGAGGCTGATCACTTCCATTATCTCCAATCCTTAGGTCATAGTCAAAGCAGAGTGATCTTGGTTGTAAAGTAAAATAATGCCCTCAAAAAGCATCTGATGAGAGGCTGGAGCAGTGGCTTGGTGGTGATGGCACTTGCCCTGCATGTGCAAGTACATGGGTTCAAACCTGAGCACCCACATGCACAACTAAGTGTCAGAGCAATGAAAGCCATGTAAAAAACTCAATAAAAATTGATTCTCTCTCTCTCTCTCTCTTTCTCTCTCTCTCTCTCTTATTGTCCCTTTCTCAAAATAAAATAAAATAAAATAAAATAAAATAAAAGCATCTGAAGAAATCAGCCTGTGCTATGGGCATACAACCTATCCTATACACACCCACTACTTGCAGGCTCAGTTCAGTCCTCCAATGTTTAGCATCCTACCAATGAAAAGGAATATGTGAGTAATAAAATGTCCAAAACCTCTCAGCTGAGTCCTTCAAGTTCTTTCTTTGGGATCACTAAATAGTATGCTTGAGGTGTTTGCAGTCCTGGGGTAAACAATGGAATAAAATTCATTCTCAAAAAATGTTGTCTATCTTCTTAACTTTCTGTTCAATCTGTAGTCACTTAGGCACACATTTTTGTGCAACTCAAAGGAAATAAATCAGTAACTGCCATAACTAGTCTTTTTCCTCCCACTTGCAAAGATGAAGGAAATATTTTTATTGAGGACTTTTGTGCAAAGAAATACTTATCATACTTGAAGACCATCATGAAAAAGTGCTAATGCAGATTAGTAGAGAAGTTAATGAGCTTTTATGTTTGGGGCCAGGGAGCAAAGAAAAGCACTTGGGAAGACCTGGTGGTAGAGATGAAACATCAAACTGAACCTTAAAAAACAAAAGGGTCGAATGTCTCCACTCATCTGTGGAGGCTGGAACTAGACCCTGGCCATTGAGAGAGGTCATCTAGTATCATGTGTTAAATCCAGATAAGGTGTAATGTTATACAACATAATACTTTTTAGAGATATTGTGGGAAGGGGAAGGGAGGGATAAGGGTGGGTAATTGGGGGGCAATTCTGGGGGTAATTCTAATATCCAGAATATATACATATTTTATATATTTTTTTAAAAACTTGTATGGTTGTTCTATAATAAATCTCTCAATAAAAAACCAAATGCATTAAGAAAAAGTGGAGAAGAAAGCAACTTTATTTAAAGCCATGGAAACTGAAAGAGCAAAGGCAAACAGCACATAGTGGACTGTTGTTTCAGAGCAGCAGCTAACACATGGGGCTGATTCCAAAGTTAGGAGAAGGGCAGAATGTAGAGGATGATATGGCAGAAGAAATCCTGGTTTCTGAGCTTATTGAGTGCTATTAAAATTAGTGATTCTAGTTTTACTTAGAATATACTACATAACTAATAAATGTTTTTCATCTTAATTTCTTCTGAAAAGCAGAAAGATTACTATGAATTATTTTGGCTGTGATATTATCAATTACTGAGAAATAACTTCTTTCATTTAATGTAGCAATGCCTAAATTTATTATACAAAGTCAAAGGGCTGAAAGACAATGCATATCAAATGATAATCAGTTTCCTTTTTTTTTCAACCTGGTTGCATAAGGCTCTGTCAGGGTCACTTGACTTTATCGGTCGGACACAACAAATTTAGTACTGTGATTTGTGATCATTCCATTGTCCTTTAAAGTTCAGACCCACCAGCCTTACAAGCACAGTATAAAGAGAATTCTTAGAAGAGATTTGCTAAAATTCTGTAATTCACAACAGTTGAAAAATGCTTAGTTCAACTAATTTATCAAATACACCTTAAAAAGACCTGCTGATGCTCAGAAATGCATTTCAATAATTTGTTTACCTGTCATAATTCATGAAACTATATCTGAATTCAATATTTTAAAATATTTATTAACTCTTTAAATGCTGATATGCCTGCTCAAGTTTTCCCTACCTGAGTTAAAGAGAATCATAGGGTTCTGAAATGTATAATGTCACAGATGCTCAGAAGGGATAAATTCATTTGTCTGGGGTAAATACTGATTTATATGACTAATTAAAATTATTGATGTATATTACATTTCATTAAAATGAAGCACACATATCTTACATAGTCATATCTCATATAAAAACGCTTTAGTGAAGAACAGATCACGTATACAACTGCAGTCCCACAAGGTTGTATCACCTAATTACATCTTAGTCATCTTAGTGTAAATAAACTCCATGGTGTTTACACAACATTGATATTGACTAGGGATGCAGTCACTATTATTTGGTAGTACTTTACTACATGTGTTCAAATGTATGTGTTTAAATGTGAGAACCGCCTCGAGCTTCATATGCAATTTCCTTTCCCTTGGTAAAATAAAGGCGAAGTGTGAAGTCTGCTTTCGGTTCTACAAGCACTCATAGCTTGGAATATTTCAAGCTATTCTTGAGATCCAGCCTCTTTTGTTCAAGAAATTTTAAACCAAACAAGCAACTACCAATTTCAGTTTTCTTTTTTATTGACAGTGAATTTTCCAGAACAAAAAGCAATCTGTTTTATGCTGTTTTCCTTTCATGCAGTATTTCTTCCTTTATTCATCAGGTTTATGCTGCTAATTTCTTCTCACAGGCGTGGGTATTCCTTGATGCTCTATTTTCTTCTTGTTCATTGTCCTGGTACTATCAGAGCAGTTAAGTGGTTTTTAAATGTCTGTTGAAGTGCATCACTGTGGTTATAAACATGTTCCTTTTGCAAGTAACATTATTTATTTATAAAATTATGTTTTTTATAACTTGGCTCTTGCTTTACAAGATACATCCAGTTTTATTTATGTGGACATGTACATAATACACTTTCACCAGCCCTTCTCCAGGTCCACACTCTCCTCTGATAAAATATTTTATCTCTATGCTGCAGTGAAGAAATGAAAAAATGATTAAAAATTAAAGATATTCAAGTTATGAAACTATTATGTTAATATGCATAGCTAAAAGTCCCTAAGTTATCCCTTATATATAAAACATACTCTGGCCTAGAAAACATCTTTAAAAACAATAGAGATCACAGAAAAATATTTGGAAAGATACACACCAAGTATAATATAATGGTTCTATCTGAGAAATGAACTGTAGGCAGAGGATGGAAAAATTCTTTTATTTTTATTTGTCATGTTCATAAGCTAGTTTTGGATCATTAAAAAGACATTAGAAAGTGTTATGGGCCAATATTTTCATAAATATGAAAGCTAAGAATTGTATATACTATACTGAAAACTATAAGTTAATGAAAGAAATTTTAAAAGACACAAATAAATGAAAAGATAACATGTGCTCATCGGTGGAATTGTTAACAGTGCCAAACTGTCCATAATATCCAAAGTGATCTACAGATTCAATGTAATATCTGTCAAAATTCCAATGTAATTTTTATAGATGTAAGAAAAGAAATCCTATAATTCATATGGACCAAAAAATCCCCAAGTGGCAGAGAAAATCATAAGTAAAAAGAAAAAGTCTAGAGTTACCGCACTACCTGATTTCAAACCATAGTATGAAGTGACAGAAATGAAAACTACATACTAGCATAAAAATAGGTCCATAAATCAATGGAATGGAGTAGAGACCAGAAACAACCTCACATACATACAAATTGATTTGCAACAAAGATGCTAAGAATACACAATGGTAAAAGTTCAGTTTCCTCAGTAAGTGATGTTGAGAAATTCTAAAATATATAAAGAACCCACAAAGTTCTATAGAAATGAAACAAATGGTCTGATTTTAAAATCAAGTCTGATTTTAAAATCAATAGGATTTCTCAAAAAAGGTCAATATAATATATACATGTGTATACATATATACATATACAGACACACACACACATATATATATACATATATATGAAAAAAGTCAGCATATCATTATACAAATACAAATTTAAACCAAAATGAGATGTCATCTGAAAGCTGTCAGCAAGTCTATATTCAGAAAGATGAAAGTGCCAATGATCAGGAGCAAAGGGAAACTTTTTGGTGTTGGTGGGAACATAAATTACAATAGTCATATGAAAAACCCTATGGAAGTTACTCAAAAAACTAAAAGCAGGCAGGGTGTTGTGACACACACCTGTAACCCCAGCTACTTGGGGAGGTTGAGGCAGGAATATTCCAACTTTAGGCAAGCCTCAGCAACTTAGCCAGATTCTAAAAATACAGCTGAAGTTATAGATCAGTAATGCGGTACATGGCCCATAATTTAATCTCAAGTACTTACAAAAAAAGAAAAAACTTAAAATAGTATTACCATATGACCCAACAATCTTTCTTCTGGATATTTAAAAGTAATATGTCAAAGAGCTGCATTCCAAAGATCATTGTTGCATATTATAACCAAGTTATAGAATCAAGCTAAGTCATTGGCAGGTGAATAGATAAAGAAAATACGTGTAGTCACACTGGAATACTATTTGGTGTTAAGAAAAGGGGAAAATGTCATTTGTGATAATAGGGACGGAACTGGAGAACAGTAGGCTTAGTGAAATAAGCCAGGCAGAAAAAGACAAACACCACATGTTCTTATTATATGTGAAAACTAAAACAACAGAACTTAAAAAAAAATAAACCCTGAGAATAGAACAGTGATTAGCAATGTTAAGGAATGACAGCAAAGGGTACAAAGGGTACAAAGCCTCAATTAGGAGGAACAAGCTATTTCCTGAGATATAGTGCACATCATGGTAAATATAGTCAATAATATTGTGCTGTACATTTTAAAACTGCTGAGAATAATTTGAAATTTTCTCATCTCAAAAAACCAAGTATTAGAAGTGATTGAATATATTACTTATCTTGATTTACTTATTACACATTGCATTCATAAATCATAATATCGCTTTGTAATGCATAAATATATTAAACATTATTTGTCAATTTTTCAATTAAAATATGAATTTAAAAAGAGAATTAATGGATAATTTCTGGTTTGGGAAATATTGTTTAAAGCCAATTCAACCAAATATTTTGTAAAACACTAGAGAAACTTATCAAAGAAAACATTCAGGGTCTGGAGCGGTGGCTCCACAGTTACGGTGCTTGTCCAGCAAGCGCAAGTACATGGGTTCAAACCCCAGCATCACATATACAACTAAGTGTCAGAGCAATGAAAGCCACATGAAAAACTCAATAAAAATTGATTCTTTCTGTCTCTCTCTCTCTCTCTCACTGTCCTTCTTTCTTTCTTTTTTTTTTTTAAAAGAAAACATTCAGCAAATTCATAGCAGTGTGTATTACAGATGTGTGCATCTGGCATTCATTTTTATATCCTACGCATGTGTGTAATGTTTTATGTTTTCTATTTGACCTTGAGCATGTCAAAAACTCTCTGGGCCTTAAAAATGAAGAGGTTTGAATGAGACAATGGCATTTAACATTTCTTTCAGGTCCAATATTTCATTACCATAAAATCAGTACATTAAAAAACAGATTGAAATCAAAGAAGCTATTATACAAAAGAAATGTATGTAAAGTAGGAAGTTCCACACCCATGTTAGATGACATACTCAGGTTTCTTGTTTATTTTCTAGGATGGAACTAGAGATTGAATACAGAGATGCTTAACCTCTGAGCTACATCTTAAGCTCCTGCCCCTCCCACTAACTTCTTTTTTCTTTTTTTTAATTAAGAAATTGAGTTATTGTACAATCATAAATGCATATAAAGTAACAATATGATCTGCATGTATTCTTTTTTAAACAAAAATATAATATATACATATAAATTCTGAAAATTAGATTTATCCCCAAGAGCCCCCCAAATTATCCACCCTTTTCCCTCCCCTCCCCTTCCCAAAACAACTTTAAAAATATATTAGGTTGTATGACATAATACCTTATCTGGATTTAAAACATGATACTAGACCTCCTTTCTCTATGGCCTCTAATTTTTCTTTAATTTGAAAATGAGTATTGCTAAGTTGCTGAAGCTGACCTCAAACTTGTAATCCTCCTCCCTTCTAAATCACTGGGATTCCAGATGTGTACCACCATGCTCAGTTTGACATACCCAGGATAGTTGATGAATGAATTTAAATATTTTAATAATTATTATAAATAATAACTTGAACTTTATCTTAAACTATATATTAAGATGTATTCCTACTATCATCCCCCAAAATTATGATTTAAATTTAAATTCTAAATAGAGAATTTTTCCTTTATAAATGGATAAACATACAAATTTAAGTATTTTAAATTAAATTTAAATTAATATTCTGAAATGGTACTTATAATGGAATTCTTAAAATTAGAAAGGGCATAAATTTCAGTGTGGATTAATGACTTAGTTTAATGAGCATTGGAATCTCACATATCCTAGTCACTAAAAATTCATATATAAATTGTCTACTTCATGATACCAGTATCTGGTTCCTTGAAAAAGCAAAAGAAAAATAAGTAGTTACTGTGGCTTGTACTTAAATGGTTCAAAGATGGCTTAAGACTATGTCTTTCTCTTAGAGTTCATGTTTTGGGAAGACTGTCAGTTATAGCAATTGCTGCAGGTGTCCAAGCTTGGAGTGTGCTTTTAGCGATGATATGTTTATCCAGCTGTGTAAAAGCAGTGTAGGAATAATCAGACTCATGTTAAAGGGAAGCACCGTAAGTATTACATTAACTACTTAGTCAATCAATTAACACAACAGATGTAATGATTAAATGGATATCTGAATCAAGAATGTTTATTGTCAAAAATTAAATTGGACATAATCTTTATCCTAAGCATTCATGATTTAAAAGTCAGTTTATGGCTCTCCAGTGCGGTTGCTAAAGCCATGAATCTAGTCTGGATGTTTCTGTTTTCACCAAGCTTTTGCTTTTTAAATATCATAGAATTTAAAGCAGTGAGTGCTTTCTTCAGTAATATATGGAGAAAATAATAGATGATTGCAGGATTAATGGCTAGAAATAATTAAAATGACACTACTAAATTCTGTCTTTTCAGGGAGAGACTCTAATTAAGCCACATTTCCTTTCCATTATCATTCTCTTGCCAATTAAAGTCTGATGTATTTTGTCAGTTTTATACAGATGTGGCTTTCAGTCCTTAATAGACTCAAGAATTTACATTTTGGCAGGTTGATAAAGGGCTCTGTCATTTAACTTTTATATGCCTATAAAATACTCCCTCAGACCTTTCTTCTCCCACTTTGCGACTTCTCTCATTGTCATCGAAAATATCAAAGAATGCCTTTTATTGTCACAAGTAATGTGATGCTTGTTAACACTTAACATTCATATTTTTCAGAATGCAATTGTGTAAAGAGGAAAAATTCAGCATATGTAAAGACAGAGTACATAGCATTCCAATGAGAATTCCAATATGTATATCCTTTTAGGAGTCATAGTTTTTATGGGACAAAAGACAGGCAGAATTGCCTTTGGTGTATACTTTTCAAGGCTATAAGAGGATAAACACTTAATAGAGACTGATATAGGGCTTAACATTTATTTACAATAATGGTAGAAAATCTTTAGGGAAGTATTACTACCAGGAAAAATATGAAGAGTGAGCTCATTTAAAAATTATATATAGCCAGGAACAGTGGTGCATGCCTATAATCACAGCAGCTTTGGAGGTTGAGGCAGCACAACCAGAAGTTCAAAGCCAGCCTGAGCAACTTAGCAAAGCCCTAAGCAACTTCAAGAGACTCTGTCTCAAGATAAAGTATAAAAAGGGCTGGGCTGGGGATGTGATTCAGGGGTTAAACACCTCTGGGTACAATTCCTGGTACTAAAAAAAAAAAAAAAAAAAAAAAAAAAGAATTACATGTAGACTAAACTTACTTAATTGCAAAAAACCAGGTACCAAGAGGCAGCATGGCATTTTGGATGGAAGTCCAGGAACTGGTAGTCCTAGGTTTGAAACTCAGCTCTCTATCTTGCCAAACTGCAGGTGATAATCAAATTATTCATGCTCTAAAGTACGAATTTTCTTACATTTATGCAAGAATAATAATATATAGTCAAGCTTTTGTGAAAATTAGAAACAGTGCTTGGAAAGTACCAGTTACAGTAAGGAGTAAGTATCAGGCTTGGCCGAGTATTGTTGTTTTGTGGGGGTTATGGTTGGCCTTTCTGTCATTGTCATAGCTCAGCTATTCCCAGGTCCATGTGTCCTATAATGTTTCCCACCACTATTCCTACTAGAGAAAGCATGTAGAATCTAGGAAAGATACTGCTTCTCATCTTCATGTTAAATATTTAACATTAAGAAATTTCTTGGGAAAAGTAAGTCTTTGTAAAACCAAGGCAAGTGATTATTCATGTCTCTATTCTCCTTGTTCCTTGATCTCTTTTTCATGCAGCTTATTGATGTAGATGATAAAAATTCACTATGAAAGACAAAAGTGAAGCACATCAGTTCTATTTATTCTTCAGTGTTAAAGAGAATGCTAATACAAAGGAAATCTATGACTATATTGCCTTGATATTTGAAAATGAACTATGTATCCTTGTATTAACAAAATAGATAAGAATCTTTGAAACAATTTAAAGTCTGTGGTCTTTGTTGTAGTTATTTATTTTACCATTCTTTTATAAATAAAGCTCTGTACTTGAAATAGTCATAGAAAAATATTACGTTTTTGACATACCACGACTGTCGGGAATAGTAAGCTCTGGTAAATGTTGTAAATGTGGCTGTTGCTACAGAATACTCATTCATTCATAAGCTTTAGCACACAAACATTTTCATTAATTCCCTTCAACTCGTATTTTCCTCCAGCTATGCTTCTATTTCTGTCTCTACAGCAAATTTCAACAGAAAAGATGGTCAATGGTCATTATCTCCATTTTCTCTCTTTCTTCTCTTTTTCTGAACCCTCTGTAATTTGGTTTTGGCCCTACATGTCCACTGAAGCAGCTCACATAATCATCACAATGACCTCCCTGTAGCCAAATTAAATAGGTGTTTCTTAGCCTTCATTCAACCTGACTGCCAATTCCATTCAACACAGTTATCAGCATCTTCTACTTAGAAGACTTTCTCCATTGAGCTTTCCATGATCTCATTCTCTTTCTATTCATTTCCCCAGCCTTGACCTTTCAGTTTCTGTGCCTTCTCAAATGAGGGCTCATTTTCTGAGCTTCATCCCTTTGTATTTCTACTCCTTCTCTGTGCAACATGTTCCAGGATTACTGATGACACTAATAAATGTCTATCCTGAATCCCCAAACTGCAGCTTTGTTTGCCAGATGCTTAATTGATGCAGTCAAGTGAATGACTGTTAGATAGGCTACTCACCTGGTGTGCTTCTCTTCCACTTTCTCCTTTGTTCACAGATTCTCAATATTGGCAATAAGAAGTTCATCCTTTCAGTTACTCAGATCAAAATCTTGAAGGTACCTTTATTTTCATCTCTCACATGTCACACCTTATCTAGCAGTAAATTTTGTCCATATTAACCTTCAAAATCTGACAGTCCTTGCTATTTTGAGATCTGGTCTGACACCATCATCTCTTATGTATATTGCAACGGCCCGTCTGGTCTCCCTGCCTCCCTGGCTGCTCTGTGTACCACACTTAATACTTAGGACAGGTAAGATGTTTCTATTATGTAATTTCCTCAAATCCTCCTTTAGTTCTTCTTACATAGTGGACTACTTAAGACCTTACAATGCCTCCAGGATCCCCAATGATTTGCACTCCTCCCATGATCTCTCTGACCTTATTTCTGCTGAGTCTGTTCCAGCCTCAATAGCTTCCTAGCCCTTCCTCTAATAAACAAAGTACCCAAGCACTTTATGACCTGAGGACCCACTAGTGTGCTCTTCCCATTGCTTGCTCCTCTCTTTCCTCAAAACTCACCTTGCTTACCACCTACCTCTTTCAGATCATTGTTCAAACATCATTTTCTCTCTCAGGTTCTTCTTAATGATATCTTGTAAGGAAACATCTTCCCTGACTTGACACACCCTTTTCCCTTTATTTTATTTTATTCCTCTAAGGCACCTATCACTATCTTCCAACTACTTATTTATAAATTTACTACCTGCTCCAGTACAATGTTTTGGAAAATTTGAACTTTATTTGTATTACTGTGTCCTAGTGCCTAGAACAGAGCCTGGTCAGTAGTGGGCACTCAATAAATATTTCTTGAGTACATAAATAACCAAATAAATAAAATGTAGGTTACAATTATCACTTACAAGAGAGGACCTAATCCAAATTTAGGGGATCCTGAAAAGTATGTTTAATGGACTACTAAGGGGCTGGAAGGGTGGCTCAGTGGTAACAGTACTTGCCTGGCATGCACAAGGATACAGGTTCAAACCCTGACACCATGTACACAGCAAAGTGTCAGAGCAATGAAAGCCACATAAAAAACTAAATAAAACTGATTCTCTCTTTCTCTTTCACTGTCCCTCTCTCTTTAAAAAACAATAAAAATAAATAAATAAGTGAATGAATTGACTTCAGATGGAGAAAAATGAATATGCCAGAAAGAATAGCATATTTGAGTAATTAAAGAAGTTTATTCCAACAAGTGTGTAATATTTGGGCACACATATGATATAAGTACAGAGCAACTTTCCAGGAAGTCTTCAGAGGCAATGCTAATAATTTTGGAATTTTATCTGAAATATCTGCCTCTCCAGGGGTTTAAAAAGGTAGGTGGCATGCATTTTAGAACTATCACACCAGCATCTCTGCATAAAATTGACATGAGACAGAGAAGAAAGGGAGGGACCACTAGGCAAGGAGGCTATAGAAATTCAGGTAGCTGCTTGAATGGGGAAGTGGCCAGGGACTTAGCAGCAAGTGGGGTTTGAGATATGCAGGAAGTGAAAATCAATCAGATGTGAGACTGAAGACAATAAAGGGCAGAAGGATGTTTTATAGTATGTGAACTGGGAAATTAGTTAACAGAACTGTAGAATTCTCAGTCTATCTTTGCAGGTCTAATTTCTAGTAGTTAAACTCCTAAAATAACTGAGATATTTTCTTGTAATTGTCTGTGCATAGCTTCCCCATTCAAATTTTCAAAATTTTCTATTTCTTTAAAGTATCAACAATTTGTGATTTATTTAGGATAGAATAAACTAAAATTTACTAAGAACTAAATTTGTACAGTGTCCCACTATTAGGCCACAAAAGTACAATGTTTTTTCTTTAATGAACTTATTCAATTTATTAAGGTATAATTAATACTTTTTCAATTATAATTAATAACTGAAAAAAATATATATATACTTAATGAGTACAACACAATGTTTTGATACATAAAGTATATTGTGAAATTATTAAGTAAAGCTAATTAACATAGTCTCACCTCACATATGAGAAGACCTAATATCCAATTTCTTAGCAATTTTAAGTATACTTTATTATTTATGTGTCCACTGTGTTTTATAGTATTTGCACTACACTGTATAACAGATACTATTCATCCTGTCCAACTGAAACTGAATATATTCTTTAACATCTCCCCATTTCTCCCCATCCCACTCTATCCACTTCTGTCCTTGACAATGACAATTGTACTCGCTGCTTCTGTAAGAATATTTTAATTTATACCTGTAAATGAGAACATGCAGTAGTTTTCTTTCTTTCACTTAGCATAAAGTCCTCCAGTTTGATCCATATTATCACAAATAACATAATTTTCTCTTTTTAAGGCTGAATAGTATTCTATTGCATAAGTGTTCCACATTTGTCTATCAATCTGCCGATGAAATACTTCAATGAATTTACATGACCAAAGTAGTTATACATTATTAGATCATTTGTGTCTCAAATACCTTAGTATTACAGAATATAAAATGGATCTAGAAAGTCCAATCACCTTGCTGATTTAGCTAACAGTGTTTTTCTGCGATTGTGAAAAGTAAAGAGCAATAAAGTCTTGATAATGGTAGGTGCTATTCATTTATTTATTTGGGGGGCAGGGAGATGCTGGGGTATCACAAATGCTAAAGCACATGATTTGCCACTGAGCTACACACCTACAGGTGCCACCTATTGAGCTCTACGTGTAAAGCATCATGTTAAGAACTGCATATGGGTATTATTTCATTTGATCTTTATTACAATCCTATGGAGATAAGTACTAGTATTATAACTACTTTTTTATGGGTAAAGGAAATGATGCTCAAAGAGGCAAAATAATTTGACTAATTTACCCAATAAGTAAATGATAGGTCCAAGGTGAAAGTCCTCTGTGATCACAAGCTCTGTGCTCGCCTATTGAGACCATTGATTTTCTGCCTACGGATCTCAGGGCTTTTTGGATGCCTTGAACAATGCAGATTTCTCTTAAGAAAAGTCTGGTACATTGCACACATCCATCAGGTTTTGTAATAAGTGTTGTCTTAATGTTTCTAATTGGAACTCTTCTTACAATGGTACTCAATACATTCTTATTGAGTTTCATGCCCTTCACAGATTTATGTGTTTATATCAAGTGATTTAATTGCTATGTAGTTAATTTTATACTTTTAATCTGACAAATGTGTAACGTAGGAATCAGCAATGGTGTGAGAACACAACATGATTTCTTTTAGGGTTCCAACTCTCATGGTTTTCATTGCACTCAATATACAATCTTATATGTCTCTCCTGCAAATGCATTACGTATGCTCTTTGATTGCACTCAGAGCCTTTGGAATTGCTGTTAGGCATAGTGGAAATAATTAAGAGCTTAAGTTGATGCTGATTTTAGAACAAATAACTTCAGTCAGTTTCTCAGGTAACTTAATTGCTAGGAATGAATCGATGCAGGAATCTGCACTCTGTAGCAATGCAGGTGTGGGTACCAACCGTCCACTAGGTATCTGTTTCTCTTCTCTCAGAAAGAACATATTAAGGTATTTCTTGTTCAAAGATAATAAAAATAAACTTTTGATGTGTCTTGAACTTTACAAAGAGGTAGACAGTAATTTTATTGGAAAACATTAAATTGTTAAAAATTCATTTGGGACTATAAGAAATTGCAGAGTAATATTGAGGAATTTAAAGACAAATATTCTGTGCACTAATAAAAGGACTTTGATGTATTTTATATCCATTCATTCATTCCTACATTTAGTATATTTCTTATGAAAAGTAAGCAGGTTACAAATTTAGACAAAGGGAAACTGGAGAAATCCCCACCAGAAACAAAGTGATATGGGGGGAAATGGCAAAAATGGATCAATCTGTCATGTTTGGAGTAAAGGAAGGCAAATGACCACTTGTGTAGCAGGTCCAGTACTACCTTATGAGCTCAGGACTCTCACCTCTACTACCTACAGTTGAGTTCACATTTTGAGCTACATGTGTTTAACAAAGCCTTTCCGTTTACTGGATGGAAAGGATGTCTGTTAATAGTAATGTAAACAAACTGCACATACATTTCTTAAGTAGTATTTTTGATATTTTATACACACGTCAGTTGTTAGAAGTCTTAAGAATCATTAGTAGTAAATGCTCATTTGAACCTAGACAATACCATAAAAATCACTTCCATTTTTCCATTGGAAAACTCCATCCATATGAATTATTTGTATACCAGTAAGTTTGGCTGAAATTTTGCTTTATATAGAGATCAAGTCTGAACATTATTCTCCTTTAAATTTTTATTTTTACATTTTTACTTTCTCTTAAATGATTGAAGTACAATTGATATTTAGTAATCTGCACATATTTAAATTGTATAATTATATGTGTTTTGACATGTGTATAAATCTATGAAAACACCCTGATAATTAAGTTAATGAGCAGATGCCTCACCTCAGAAGTTTCCTCCATTCATTTGTAATTCATTCCTTCATCTGTGACTTTCTTTCAATTACTTATTTCCTTTATGAAACTATAATTTAGTTCTCATTTTATAGAATTTTATATTCTTAGAATCATAAAATTTATATTCTTTTGTATGGCTTCTTTTTCCCACCAGAACTATTCTGAGATTTACACATTTCAATAGTTCACTTATTTTTTGAGTAGTATTTCATTGCTTTCATACATATTCATCCATTCTTCCTGTTAATAGAAGTTTGATTTTTGTGAGAGTTTTGAGTACTATGATAAATTATAAGCATTAACATATAAGTTTTTGTATAGAGAATGTCTGAGCAAATGTTTAACTTTTTGAAAATTGATGAGAATGTTTTCCGAATTAGTTGTATGATATACCCATTGGCAATGTATAAAAGTTTTGGTTGTTTTACATCTTCTCCAATACTTGTTATAATTAGTCTCTAGTCTCACCTTGTTAAGTGCGCATAATGACATCTAATTGGATATCCGGTTGATTCAGTACCATTTGTTGAAAATTTTTCTTTCTCCATTAAGTTACATTAGCACATTTATTTAACATTAGTTGATCATATTTTGGTGGGACTGTTTCTGAACCATCAATTCTATTTCATTAATCTAAATCTCTCAGCACCCAAATAAACTGATTACTGTATTTTATAGTGAATCATGAAATCAGGACGGGGAAATCCTCAAGCTTTGTTCTTCTTCCTTAAAATAATATTAGTTATTCTAGATCACTTTCATTTTCATGAAAATTTTAAACCAATTCATCATATTCTCCCAAAAATTATTGCTGATGCTAAAAGTTTGATTTGGATTATATAAAACATATAAGTTCACTTGACAAATACTGCATATTTAACAATGTAGAATCTCATAGCACGTGAACATGGATGTCTTTCCGTTTATTTAGTTCATCAGTAATTTTGCTTAAAAATATAACTTAAAATTTTTTTTCAGTATATAGAATTTAACCATCCTATTAGATTGACTACACTCTTTAGTTTTGTTATTATTTTGTTTGGAATTTATTCTTAAATTTTATTTTCTAATTTTTATTACTAATATATAAATATTTAATTAATTTTTTAGTATTAACCTCATGTTCCATAATTTTGCTAAATTCACTTATTCTAGGAGATTTTTCTTTGATTCCTTGTGAATTTCTTCATAAAGAATCATTACATCATTTCCAAGGGGAGACAATTTTACTTTTTCCATTTGAACTAGATTTCCTTCCTTAACTTCCTTCTTTCTTATATTTTCTAATATTTATTTTTTATGTTTAGATTTTATAATATTATAATAGTTATATATATATAATTATGTGTATACTAATTGTGCTAAAACCATATTTTTTTAATATTTTTATTAGAATATAGAAATACAGTTGAGGGAGAAACATTATCAAAACATTATCAATCGGTGGATATAAACTTTGTTATTGAGGGGAAAAACCAGATCATGGATATCCACCTTGAATTTTACCTTTTGCATTTTCCTCCAGAAGAGCTCATGCGTTGAATGGATAGTTTGTGGAGGAATGACATCGGCTTCTGGGATGGTTCCCCCCTCTTCCCCCTTTCCAGTCTCCTATGAGTTCTTCATATACCCTCCCCTTCCCCATCCCCCTCCCTACACCTCTGAGAATCCTATAGAGCCATCCCCCTAATGTTCAGACAGTCATTCAATTTTCAGTTTTGCTAGGTTAGCCGTTAGCCC
>PVKS010020283.1:0-37066 GCA_004027875.1 Aplodontia rufa | reverse complement strand
TATCTCTATATACTTCTAATAAAATAAAATAAAAAATAAATAAATAAATATTTATTAAAAAAAAAAAAAAAGAACTGTGAGACTAACAAGACTCTTCTCCAAAAGCTGCTGTCTCCGGTGTTTCATTACAGTAGCCACAGACAAATTGTGCAGTGATTTCCTAATTTGCAGACTAAATCTGGCACAAGATATAAACTGCTCCTCTGGTGCACCTACATGTCTGATGTGCAAATCTTAGATGGGTAAAATTACATTTGTATTCTATGGGAATATTTACAGGGGCAAGTTGAGGTTCTGTCCTGAGAAATTGCTGTGAAGTCTGGTAAACTTTAATTTTAAAGCATAAATGGTGGGGAAATGTAATTTAGACCAATATTTTTACTTATTTTCTAAGAATATATTAAATATTTAGAATTCTTTTTAAGTGAGCAAATATTCATAGATTGCAGTGGATCTATTCCACATTACATTCCAAGATCCATTTATTCCACAGCAGGGTGATTTTAATCAGCAATTATACATTATGAATCTTATGATATCTAAGAGATACATTTCAATTGTGTTACCATAAGAAATAGTAAGTATGTGAGCTGTTGGTTGCAGTAATCAGTTGAATTTAATCATTCCACACTGTTCACATATGTCCAAGCAACAACGTTAGAGTTCTGCTAGACAACTCTTCTATATGTTGGTAATTACTACATTCAACATTTTCACTGTATATATGAATTATGCTTTGGCAATTAACATACTATTGATAAAAAATAAAACATACAGGTACCACACACAAAAATTACAATTATGAAGTGTTTAAATTTTCACTTTGTTGGGCTGAAGCGGTGGCTCAGCAGTTACAGCGCTTGCCTGACATGCACGAGGGTGTGGGCTCAAACCCCAGCAGCATGTACACATCAAAGCGTTGGAGCAAAAAAAGCCACATGAAAAACTAAATAAAATTGATTCTCTCTTTCTCTTTCTCTCCCTCACTGTCCTTCCCTCTCTTAAAAACATTAACTTCATCAATCTAAATGCAAAGAGCTGTGACTCTGCATGTCCATGGAGTTAATCATAGCTGCTTCTCTGAATCTAATGAATAACTTCGTGGCATCCAGTTTACACAGGTGTCAGATACCTGGGCCACCTCTTAAAACCTCGCCTTGGGGGTTAAATCTCAGTGCACGAAGTCTTCGGAGCACATTCAAAACATCTCCTGACCGCAGCAAACAGTTGGACCATTTTTCTAGTCACTGGAAGTTTGAAATTTTTATATGTTTTCTAAAGAAAATAATAAGAAAGGGAAGAAAAGAGATAGGGATGAAAAGGCAGAAAGGAATAGGAAGGGATGACAGAAAAGATGCGGAAAAAATAAGGAAAGAAAAGGAAAAACAATGTCGAGAATCTAATTATATGAAGTAGCGCTAGCTCTCTGCTCACATGACTTCCACCAACACTTCCACAATGCTGGTTTGGTCTCTTCGTTGAACTGGACAGAGCTAAGGCAAGCCTGAAGCATCCCAAGCTAATGAGAGCTCATGTGGAGATACCATGCACGGTTCTGCGGAGATGGCGGGAGTCCCTGTGTGACAGTCTTCAGTGCTGAGCTCGTAAAACAGCTGCAGTACATCAATTCATCGCCATCGGTTACATTGAAGTAACACTAATTCCAGACATAGTCATTTGTCCTCCTCTAATTCTGAGCAGAAACAGCAGCATGCTATGGAACATGATTGTCCCGTTCCTGGGCCCTCACATCTGCACATGGAGAAAGCTGTGTGAGTGAGTGGCTCTTGGTGTCTAAGCTGAGATGCAGACTCTGGAGACATTGGAGAAGGACGAGCGGGAGCATTGCTATGGGGTCCATCCTCCAATCCATCTGGGTCATCTGAAGGACGAGCGGGAGCATTGCTGTGGGGTCCATCTGGGTCATCTGAAAATTCTCCCAGCACAGATGTCCGAGTGTTCTCACACCCAGAACAGAAAAAGTGGAATACGCATGACTGCACGGGCCTTTGTGTGACAGCGGTTCCTTCAGGTAGCTGCATTCTGTTTGCTCCGTCTTCCACCCCATTTTATTCCAGGCTTGCAGTGGCTGTCACTGATCTAAGATAATCCATGCAGGAATGGTCTTCCTCATCATCCCAGCTCCCAGCAGGCTATGTGCTACCCTTGATTCTAGCTAGATCCTGGCCCACGGCTTCCAGAATATACTGTCTAACATCCTCCTTTAATGTCAGTGTGGGGTTGAAAGAATCATATGCTTGTTTTACCAATCACTGGGACAAATTTTTTTTATTTTTTAAAGAGAGAAGGACAGAGAGAATCAACTTTTTATTGAGGTTTTTCACATGATTTTCATTGCTTTGATACTTAGTTGGCACTTAGCTGGGTACGTGGATGCTAGGGTTTGAACCCGTGTACTTGCACATGTCAGGTAAGTGCCATATCCACCAAGGTGTGGCTCCAGCCCCCAAAATTTCTTATTAAGACATTAGTTACAACATTTAGGGAGTTTTGACAAATATGTAGAGTTCTGTAATCATCTTCATCATTATGGAGAAATTTAAAAACAAAATAGAGTAACTTCTGTGGAATATTTGGAACTCACAATTCCATAATTTCCATTTGGTTTATTTTCATAATCTTTGTCACTTAGAAATTTTACTTGTTGGAGCAGTTTTAAGTCCAGTGGAAGGGTGGGAAGATTTCCCTGCTTGTTTCCTGCTCCACCCATGCATGGCATGACCCTCCTCCACAATCCCCACAAGTGTATTGTAATCTGTGGTACTACGGAATGTTTCACCAAGCCCCCCAAAACTGTGGTTTATGTTCAAATGTGCTATTGTGGTATTCATGCTATGAATTTGAACAAACATATAATAATAAGTGTCCACCAATTTAGAGTGTTTACACTACCCTGAAATCTTCCTTGCTCAGCTGTTAGCTGAGGAATCTTTCTGCAAGTAACACACCTGTATTTGACTATTTTTGGACTTTTTGTGTATCTCATTTCAGATTCTTCCATTTAAACATTGGATCATACTGCCATTTATTCTAACTTATACATTGCTTCAGGAGGCTATCACATTAAACATGTACATATTTTTGGCAAATGCAGGTAGAAAATTTTAGCAATGGAAAATCTCCACAGCAGATTTAGTAACGACAGGCCTTTAAACAGGGGCCTTGGGGCTGGAGTAGTGGCTCAGTGGCAACGCACTTCCCTCCCATGCATGAGGACACAGGTTCAAATCCCAGCACCAGCACATACACAACAAATTATCAGAGCAACAAAAGTTTAAAAAAAATAAAAAACCTAAATAAAACTGATTTTCTCTTTCTTTTTCTCACTGTAACTCTCTCTTAAAAAAAAAAATAGGGTTTTCCAGAGACCCACCAGACAAACCAATTAGCAACAATTCTTTAGGTGCGAATCTCTAAAAGCGCCCCCTCCATTTTCCATGCAGGTGCACACATCATGTTTTTTTAATGAACCTCCTGAACTGGAGATGGGACCATGGGATCAAGACACACTAAGAGGCCAGAAAGCTGACCGTTCTTAACAAGAACCAGACATCTCCTTGAATGCACGATTCAGGGTGATAGTACACCATGAACTGATTCTAGGATCCTGCAGCATTGGATTCCGACCCACTTTGGCATCTTGTATTGCTTTTTCATAGGGGTAAATTTGCAGGGGCTCCTGCCCTGTCATTTGCTGATAACATGGAGCTGTTTTCTAAAGTTATTAAAACATCATTTTGTATATATACCCTGTTGCTGCATCCTTCCTGTAAACTTTCAGTGAGCTAGAATGGATTTCTGAATCTTTTTATATTTGATGCTTTCAATAGAAGTGTCCATTTAGCAATACAGCATTTAACTTTGGAAGTAATATATATTTTAGAGAAAAAAGAAAAATCAAAATACCACTGTCCATCAGAAGAGTTCTTAATAATATTACAAAGATTTGCAAATGTCATCAATGACTTTTAAATGTGGATCTTGAATTAGGCTTATGGAAGCCTGACCACATTTTCTACTGAATAAACTCTGATAGTCTGCTGGTAAATTTTCCGTTAAATAAATGTACTTTATGAGGATGAACTTAATGTTGTGTGTTGAGTTTTAAAACAGTAGCATATTCATTTAATCACTTTCCTAGTTGTAGTCATTTAAAATAATTGATTTATTTATCAATGTTGGAACTACAGGTTAAGTAATGCTATTTACAACCTTTAAAAGAAATTTATACTGTAAAGTTTTAACATATTGAGATAAACATAGTCTGTAATTTCAAAGGACTACATAGTTTGCATAACAGAAAACGATTCTTCAGGGCTGGAGCAGTTGCTTAGTGGTTACAGTGCTTGCTCGGCACGTGCAAGAACACGGGTTCAAACCCCAGTACCCACATACACAACTGTCAGAGCAACGGAAGCCATGTGAAAAACTCAATAAAAATTGATTCTCTCTCTCTCTCTCTTTCTCTCTCTCTCTCACTGTCCTTTCCTCTTAAAAAAAAGAAAACGATTCTTCAATTCATATTTTGTTTGTTTCTAATGATTATATAGGTATAGTAATATTTTCAAAATTGATTTCATATATACCTCAGGAAGTTCATAATAAAAAATATCATCAATCAACTATCATAAGAGTATATACATGAATATGTGTATAAATATATATTTATTTATTTTTATAACCTCAAATACTTATTCAAACCAGAGAATTGCTCACATACTTTCATTTTCCTCTTTTCATCAGTCCTCTATGGAAATCAGAGTTTAAAATCTATACAACCAAGATAGGCCATGCACAGAGTGGCTTCTGGGCTCCCAGTGGGTGGGAGAGGGGTCCTGCAGGGGCTCCTCACCTGTGTGGATGGTAGGTCTCCAGGTGCTGGAGTAATAGCTGCAGTAGCAACAGGAGGACACAGTGCCCCATGGGCCTTCGTGGTGAAGGGCGCGTTCCCTGGGAGTTGAACATGAAAGCAAGGTTCTCAGGGGCCTTATGGAATCATTCTGTAGGAAGTTCATTCACCACAGCATCTCATTCCAAACCTCAATCAAAAGTACAGGATCAAAAGCCCTCCCGAAGTTAGAGAGAAGAGTTTGTTTTCCTATAGAAAAAGCTAAGTTACTTATTTGAAGTAAGTCAGCATTTAAATGTACAAGTTTAGTAATGAAATAAATAAGAAGTCTTCATTTTCATGCATTACTGACTTTAGAATACTATGAAACTGTAACTGTCTTCAATCCAAATTTATGCTTAAATCTTAGCTTTGCATTTTGGTACTAAATATTTGATTATCAAAAATAATACAGCCTTTAGAAATGTCCTTGTGTATTTTCTTCTTCTGCAGGTCCATACATCTTCTATAGGGGCTCCCTGTTGTTGGCTGTGCCCTACCTTGTATAACCATGCAGCACGTCACCCTAACCTGCAGTGTCTATATCCGTTACTGTTCCTCCTGAAGTCTCATCCATCCTTACTGACATTTTAGTCCTATCTGCTCCTACATTGCCTTCCACAGATCTGAGCTACTATGCCTGCATCATACCGTGTAAGTCAACAGAAACTCCAGGTACCATGTGACCCAAAGGAAACTGCACCCTTCTCTCCTCTGAGTCCCCACCATGGATGTCTGCTCAGATCTTCCACTCTGTCAGCGAATGGAGAGAGGTCCTTCTGAGCCACCATGATGTTAGTCACCGTCGTTTCCTGCACACATCCTGGCGCTTATTAAAAAGTAGAATTTAGCTGTGGAGGGAAATATTAAGCAGTGACACACAATATGTTTCATTGAGATTAAAGCAACTATTCACAAGAAAAAAAAATGTGTGTCATATTTTTAAATGAATTAACCAGGACTGCAGTATGGGGAGATCCTCACTTCTCCATCTTAATTGGTTTAATTATTCCTTCCTCTGTACTTCCACTGAATATTCTTGCATTTAAGAAGCACTTATTGTTTATTAATAACAATTTAAAAGCCTATTTGCGTCCTGAGGAAAAACAATCACTGCCCACTCAGGTCTGGCTTATCACCAGCTCCGGGATTTAGCATTCACGTGGGTTAATATAAAATTCAAGTCTCCACAACATAGAAAGAAATGGGAAAATGTGTCTCTTTCTCAATAGAACATTACAAAAGCTACAACAGAAAGCCACAACAAAAACAGGCGCACAGGGGCTGGAGTGGTGGCTCAGCAGTTATGCGCTTGCCTGTCATGTGCAAGGATGTCAGTTTGAACCCCAGCACCATGTACACAATGAAGTGTTAAGAGCAACGAAAACCACATGAAAAACTAAATAGATAGAGTTCTTTCTTTCTCTCTCACTGTCCCTTTCTCTCTTTTTTTTCTCAAAGAGAGAAGGACAGTGAGAAAGAGAGAGAGATAGAGACAGAGAGAATCAATTTTTATTGAGTATTTCATATGGCTTTTGCACCTCCTACACTTAGTTGTGCACATGGGTGCTGGGGTTCGAACCCGTGTACTTGCGCATGCTGAGCAAGCACTGTACTGCTGAGCCACTGCTCCTGCCCACCCTTAAAAAAGAACACATGCAGAGATCGAAATATTAACATACCTTCTACTACATTCTGCATATGGAGGATTCCGTCCAAGAATTGATCTGACAGCACTACTTTGAATGCAAGAACATAATTTTAGAAACATTTGTGATCTAATCAAATTCTCCTGAAATATTATTTGCATTCAGGAATGTAATACATAATATATTAATAGAAAAAAAAGATTGCTTTTCAAAGCTTACTGTTTTCCAGACACAAAGACCAATCGGAGGGCTGAAGTGGTAGCTCGGCAGTTACGGCTCTTACCTGGCATGCACGAGTACACGGGTTCAAACCCCAGCACCCACGTACACAACTAAGTGTCAGAGCAGCGAAGGCCATGTGAAAAACTCAATAAAAATTGATTCTCTCTCTCTCTCTCTCTCTCTCTCTCTCTCACTGTACTTCTCTCTCTTACAAAAAGCAAAAAAACAATGGGGCAGAATAGAAGATACGGAGACAAATCCATAAATCTTTAACCATCTGATTTTTGACAAAGGAGGCAAAAATATCACATGGAGGAAAGACAGCCTATTCGACAAATGGTGCTGGATGAACTGGACAGCAATATACGGAATATTGTAACTAGATCCCTATCTCTCACCCTGCACAAAAATCAAATCAAAATGGATCGAGGAATTAGGAATCAAACCAGCAACAATAAAACTGCTAGAAGAAAAATTAGGATCAACACTCCAGGACTTCGATGTAGGCACTTCCTTTCTCAACAAGACTCCCATAGCTCAAGAATTAAAGCCAAGAATCAATGAGTGGGATGCTACTAAACTAAAAACCTTCTGCTCAGCTAAAGATTTAAGCTGGGGGCACCATATCTATGAAAGTGGGGGAAGAATGGATGGAGGCAGGGAGGAAGGAGAGGGATAAGAGGTGTTATCAATACACAGGGAATACTCAACTCCCATTAGAAGCCTAGCTATACACAGACAGGCAGAGAAACTCAGAATTGTCAGCAATTATTATACATGCATATGTTCATTTCAAACTGTAGGATGGTAGGATTACAGAGGAGACATGAGTTCAGGAAATGGATGAAGGGGATAGAATCTGGTCTAGGATCGGCCTTAACTTATTATCTCACTGTGTCAATATCCATGTGTGCATGATTATGTAACAACAATTCCTCCAATATATAAGACTATGTCAAACTAATAAAAAATATAAAATAAAATAAAAAGACCTTAAAAACTTGTCATTTTCATTGTGTACTTATTATAATTTGATACTTTGTAAGTAATATTAGCTATACAAATAAATTTGCTAGATAAATGTAAGATTTTTATTTTTACCATTGATTTATGTATGATTGAAAACTAGATTCCTTTATGCTAATTTTATTATTTATACACATACCTGAACAAATCTTGAAGACTAGATATATATGCTAGTTCCCTGCCCCTACCCAGATAACCTCACAACATTTCCTGTTACATTTGCTGGCATATGTTAAACACCAGGGAAATACATATTCATTTCTCACATTTCCTATGAACTCTCTTTCTATATTTTTACATGCCAAAATAGGCTTACTTAGTTATCAATACAAAAGTTCTCCCAAAGATCTCACTGATGATTTAACGTGAATCTTGTGATGTTGTATTCTTCCAAATAATTTCCAAGGTTTTCAAAACATTTCCTTGAATAGTAGCTGTAATATACTGCAATTTTTAGCTCCTATGTTTACACATTCTTATAATCAAAGTACTATTACAACAGCTATGAACAAAATGATTTAATTCCATCACAAAACATACATTCACTTGATTAACTTTGAAGTGGCCTGACTGCATTTGAAGACTTTATTATTTCAGTATTATTTTCAATCTTCTCTTCTTGCCAATATTGTAATCATAAGAATATTGATTTCAATAATGCATTGCTTTGGGAGAAGAGCAAAATAGGGTGTGCAGATTATTTTCCTTTTAATTATTAACTCTGTTATTGTTACTCTTTTTTTAAAGAGAGGTACAGAGAGAGAGAGAGAGAGAGAGAGATGGAAAGAGAGAAGCGATTCTTACTTAATTTTCCATGTGACTTCCATTCCTCTGACGCTTTGTTGTGTATGTGGTGGTGCTGGGGTTTGAACTCGAGTACTCATGCATGCAAGGCAGGCACCGTGACCACAAAGCTCCAGCTCCAGCCCCTGTTATTTTTATTCTTAAAGTAAATTTTTACCCACAAATATGCTTTATGGATTACCTTCATTACAGAGGAGAGAGCATCCACATACTTGTCTTAAAGAAAATTATTAGTGTGCAACAAGTTCAGACTGTACCTGGAAGGCCAGATGTCATCTGTATGGAGAATACAGGTGAAATAGCTTATTTAGAGATTGCATAGAAAGAAGTTACTATTTGCCAAAGGAGTGGCCACCCGGGGACTATAATCAAAGGACTGGTACAGTGAACAGTCAATCAACAGCAGAGACTCTACGAGAGAACTGTGAAACTGTGCATCACCCTCCGCCTTCGCAAAAACGTTCTGAGGCTCAGTCTGTGAAAAGCGACCTTGAAAGCAGGCTAAAGGTCATCTTAGTGGACTTATCTAATCACTCCACCAGAATCATTAAGGAGGTACTGTTGCTATTGTATCATATTATTGATAGGAACACACAAAGAAACTAACTCCCCAAAATCATGTGGCTGGAAAGGAGCCATTCCTGAAAGCTGAACTCACAAGTGGTGATTCTAATGTGGTTTTCCTTGGCTGGAGATGGGGATGTGAGAGGAGTTTGTCACAGGGTACTAACCTTCAGCTTTGGGTACATTCTGAGGTCTGCTACACAGCCTGGTGACTGTAGCTAATGATCCCAGTAGTTTGTTTGGAATCCGGTAAGGGAGCACATTTTTAGTGTTATCACATGCTCACACATGTGCACATGCCCACACACCCACATGAGGGTAACTATGCGTGGCCATGGAATTGCTGACTGATTTGATTGCAGTAATCATTCCACAATGTGTGTTTGTGTGTGTGTGTATGCATATGTATGTCAAATCAATGTGCAGTATACCTTGAACAGAAAGAAAATTTGCTCATCAATTTTACCTCAGTAAAGCTGATAAAATTTAGATATGCTGGATCCTCAAATTTATCCTTGCTTCAGGTTGAATTCTGCCCTCCAAAATGCACCAAACATAATGTAGCAATTCTAAGCTCTGAATCAGGGAAGGTACCTTACTTGGCTGCAGGGTAGCTGTGTTGCAGATGTGGTGGGCAATGAAGAGTTTATGCTATAGTAGAGTGGTCTCCGAATCCCCAAGTTGGTGCTATTTTTTTATTTATTTATTTATATTGTTCGGCATTGTCTTACATATTGTAGGAAATCATTGTTTCATATTCATGCATACATGGATATTGACATATTAAATTAAGACTAATCCTAGTCCAAGATGCCCCCCCATCCACTCCCAATCTCTTGTCTCCTCTGTAATACCCCCATGCTATAATTGGAAACGAGCATATACATGTATATTAATTTTTGAAATTTGTGAGTTTTTCTGCCTGCCTGCGTATAGTTAGGCTTCTCATGGGAGTCGAATGCTCCCAGTTGTATTGCTAACCTCCAGTTATCCCTCCCTCTCTTTCTTGCCTCCCTCCCTTGTTCCCCTTGCACCTTCATTGATTGCTATGATTCCCCCAGTTTATGTGAAGTTTCAACTGTAAATTTATTACTTAAACTTATCTAACTTTCTTTCTTAATTTTTTTTAATGGACAGTGAGAGAGAGAGAGAGAGAGAGAGAGAAACAACTTAATTTAGTTTTTCATCTGGCCTTTGTTGCTCCAACACTTAGTTGTGTACGTGGTGCTGGGGTTTGAACTTGGTTCCCCGTGCATGCCAGGCAAGGACCTTAACTGCTGAGCCACCACTCCAGCCCCTTTATCTAACTTCCATCCTGTGTTAGGACCTACTCTAGCTTCCACATATGAGAGAAAACATTGTGACACTTAAAAACAACCACAAGGGAAACACACCTGGAGAACCCAATGCTCCCACCAAGGCAGAGCTTCAGCTGCCCCTTCCACAAGCCAAGACTTACCAACCACTGCCAGAAACAAGCAAAGAGAAGGTGTGGAAAAGGTCTCCTGGAGGCTGCAGAAGGCCTGGGGGCTGACACACTGATTTCAGCTGTCAGCGACAGAACTAGGAGGAAAGCACTCCTGTTGTTAAATCCATCTTGGACATGACAGCCCTTGGGAAGTAATGCATGATTGTTAACTGACATATTAGAATTAAAACCAAATAATAAGTAACAGCCATGTAAAGCACAGGACTTAAATAACATGAATGCTCTAATACTGCCTTTTGATGAATAATTTGAATAACTTTACATTGGACTTATAAAATTCCTTCAATATCTCCAGATGGTATAGTTTTGTTATAAAGAATTACATATGATTTTTAATACTGTATAATTGTTATAAAAGGTACCCAAATCACATTAAGAGTTTCTATTATTTAATCTATGTCATATGCTATTACTTAAAAAGTTGTATATAGTTATATTAAAGCTATAAAATTGTTTCTAATGAAATTGATCTATGTCTGCTATTTACTAATTATATAATAAATCATTTAAACTGTGAACATAATTTTATTGCACCAAGATTGGTGATTACCTAATTATTGTAAAAAAGCCTTTGTTTTATCAGATTACACAATTTAATAATAATTCTTGCTCAATTAAAAATTAATTGACATTATTTTGTATTACTTTACATAAATTAAAAACTATCATTACTAAAGAATAGAAATAATTTAAACCAATAGCTTCTATAGTAAAAGTAGGAAGAAAATTAGTTATATGCAACTGCAAAGAAAACTAAAGGCATTTCATTGGTTAAAGCTGCTGAATCATCAGAAGTAAAGGTAATATCAGAGTGGGTCAAGGTCACACACACATTGGCAATCATATTTGCAGGTAAAATTAATGCTGATATGATGGAAGATGTAATAAACACATAAAAGCACATTATACCCTCACAATCATTATAGCAGGCCCCATTATTTACTGTCTTTTTGATTGTTTTGTTTCCTATCTTCCAGAAACACTGATGCTCCAAATGAGCTAGTGATCTAACTTAAGACAACTCAATGCCCTCGGATGTGTTAGAATGAAAAGTAGGCACAGTTTGCTCAATACGGTTATTCCCTTCATTTAGCTTTAAAATCCAGTGCATCTTAGAATGCCTCTCTATCAAAGAGGCCATCTCTCTTGTGCTTTATACTTAGAACAGTGTAATGAATAATGTGTATTGAGTTTTAAAAACAGAAATTGCTTATTCAACAAGAAATAAAATAGTCCTATCTTACTAATTTTGCAAACTCTGAATAAGTCCAAAATTTGTATTAAGTATTCTTATGTAAAGAGTCTTTGTCAATTCGATTTGATTTAATTTGATACACATCAGATCAGTTATGTGAGCATTTATTAACCAAGCAACCATACCCATCTATTTAATATTAGAATAGACAGCATTCAGTGCTCTCTCATGATCACGTGCTTGAAACTGAGGACCTATTATACATAAAACACATCAGGGAAGAACGTGAAGCAACATGTGTAATACATCTTAGCTATGAAGGTCATAAGATTTTATTGGCATTATATTAAAAATTGATTAGAAAATTTGCATTTTGAATTTGAAGAACTGTATGGCTTGATTTGAAATGAGCAGCGATAATCTTGAAACAGTTTTTAATAAATTTTTTTTTTAAGATTTATCATTCCAGTTGTTGATAAGTATGTGTTCCTCTCATTCATCAGAACGTCAACATAGCAATTTCAGTGCATCGCTACGAGGGCTATTACAGAGGAAAATCAGATTCCAATTTTCTGATTAAATAGATGATAGATAAGCACAAAGATAATGTCAAAACAATTTCTTCATTTTCAATTTAGAACATTGTGCACTGTATAAAAGGGGTGCTGATGTGAGTTACAGATACTCTCTAAATCCAGAAGCTGTTCTGAAAGCTTGTTGATAAGAAGATATAGAGAGGGCCATTCTGGATCAGATGAGCCTGAGTCTGATTTGTACAAACCTTCTCCCCAGTGTAAAGAGTTTGCATTTATTTTTATTTTTTTACACCATGCTTCCTCAAAGGTTTCAAGCTTTCTTGATCTATCAAGGAAATAAAGAACATGCTGCCTAAACCAAACAGCCCACAGATGACGAATAGTTAAGTGGATCCCTGAAGGATGTTTTCCCCAGGAGTGTGGGTAATGTGGGAGAATTTTGGCTCTTGGTTTCTAGGTCGTGAAGGAATTTAAGAAAGGAGACAAGAGCTGGGCACCCTGGGTGGAGGCTTGGCAGACATCTGCCCAACTGGGAGATGTCCACATGGCGGGGAACAGAGCTCAGCATGTTCAGCCAAGGGCTTGCTAAGAATCGCCCTGGTCACACCATGGTGGTGAGAGGAGAGAAACTAATAACGGTGATAATAATAAGGAAGAAGAGCACCAGAAATGATAACATGAAGCACTTGAAAAACTTAAAACAAAAAACAGCCAGCTCTCTTATGCATTGGATGAATGAATTAGATACTTTTAAGTAACTTTTAAAAATCCATAATAGAATTTTAATGTAAATTAATTTTAACTTAAATTGAGCACAGACTCCTGAGAAAAGTAATAGCAGAATTTCTCTAATGAAATCTGTTTCAATTAAAGTAATTTTCAGCCTTTGAAAAAATTCCTAGTTGAAAAATGGACAAAATATTGAAGGAAAGGAACCACCATATGTAAGCATCAGTAGAAATAAGAACAAACAGATACATATGCAAAACTTTGTAGGTTAAATTATTGGATGCAAAATGGAAAATAAAACAATTAATACATTTCCGTAGCTGAAGAAAATGATTGAATATATACAAAAAAGTTATTAAAAATAAAAACTTTATGTTTAAAACAAAACATTTTGTTTGAAAATATCCATATGCAGATTTGAAAGCTTACATAATTGACAAGATAATTATTAGTGGAATGATAAAGTAAATAATAACAATAATGACAAGAATGTAGTCTCAAGAGTCAAAGGGACACATAACATGAAGAGCTTCAGTTAATGCAGAGATTTAGAAAAGCATTGCAAAGGTTTGAAAGGTGTTAATTACAGAAAAAATAAGAGAAAAAGAGATGACAATATTTAAAGAGGCAATGGCTAAGCATATTTTCAGACTTGACTTTAAATGCCCCAGGTTGGATTCCCAGATGAAAACACAGTCCATGAATTGAGCTACTTTCATTTTTATTTTTGTTTTGAGTTTGTCTCAAGAAATTCTCAAATTAATGGGGAAGCAAGACAGGAAGGAACGGGGAGTCTGTAGGGTTTTTCAGTCAGCAAGTTTCCATTCTGAATACAGAGCTGCATCTTCCTGGAGACATTTGAGAAAGGCATAGGAAAGGGTCCGAGACTTCTCTGAAAACAAGTCTAATAACAACCATGTTAACTTTGTGAATCATGTTGTCTTCACCATAATCACCCAGTCCTTGGGGAGAGGTGCAGGGGCAGCCATAAATCAGCATAGCAGAGTGAGAGGGGCTGTTTTCTAATGAAATATTACTTTAAACTGGGCCTGGTGGTGCATACCTATAATCCCAAAGGCACAGGAGGCTAAGGCCATGAACTGCAAGTTCAAAGTAGCCTCAGCAAATTAGCAAGGCCCTGTCTCAAAATAAAAAAACAAGAACAAAAACAAAACAGGTTGTGGCTCAGGGATTAGATGCCCTTGGATTCAATCTCTGGTAAAACAAAAAACAAAAAACAAAAAACAAAAAACAAACAAAAAAAAAGGAGATGGAAGGAAATATTTATTTTATTTATTTTTATTATTATTAAATGGATCTTCTTTTTTAAATTAAGGAGTTGAGTTGTACAATCATCAATGCATATAAAGTAACAATATGATATGCATGTGTTCTTAAATCTGAATTACCCCCACATGGCCCACACCCCAGTCTTTTGATTCTTCTGTATTTTGCCCTTACAAGCAATTTAAATGCTTAGATATTGATTTTTCCAGAATTAAATGATTGCATAAGTATTATTTCGATTCTCATGTGGGTAAAGTATATGCTACAGTATTGATTGTCTCCCTAGATTCTACCCCATTCTCCCTCCCTCTTCATCCTTTCCCCCAACACTCAAATCTGTAATACATGAGTTTGAATACCTTTCACCCAAGCTTGGGTTTAGTTTCAGTGTCCACAAATGAGTGAAAACATTTAACCCTAACTCTGGGTTAGGCTAACTTTGCTCAGCATGATTTCTTCCAATGCCTTTCCTTTACCTTCAAAGGCAGCAATATTGATGTTTCTAACTGCTGAGTAGAACTCCATTGTACATGTATGCCACAGTTTCTGGATCCATTCATCCAGTGAGGGACATCTGCTTTGGTTCCATAATTTAGCTATTGTAAATTGAGCTGCTGTGAACATAGATTTTGCTGTGTCACTATGATGTGCTGGTTAGAAGCCCCTGGGAAAATACTCAGAAGAGGGATAGCTGGATCATGTGGTGGGGCCATCTCTAAGTTTTTGAGGATTCTCCACATTGCTTTTCAGAGAGGCTGTGCTAGTCTTTCTGTTGGCAGTATCACCAACAGGGTGCTAGTGTTCCTACCTCCTCACAACCCCTCCAGCATCTATGATTGTTTATATTCTTCATCTTTGCAATCTGATTGGAGTGAGGTGAAATCTTTATGTAGTTTTAATTTGTGTTTTTCTAATGACTAGTGATTTAGAGCACTTTCTCTTGTATTTATTGGCTTGCTCAATTTCCTCTGTTTAGAAATTTATATTTAGCTCTTTGGCTCATTTATTGATTGGATTGTCTATAGTTTTGGTACTAAGTTTTTTGAGTTCTTTGAAAATTTTTGATATTAGTCCCCTGTCAGAGGAATCACAGGCCATAATGATCTCCCATTCTCTGCCCTCAGGGAGCTTGTAGGGCCTGGTGGTCAAGGGGATCCCAGGTGGTGAGAAGGCAGCAGGAATAGGATCATTCCTGGTGGGTATTGATTACAGTAGAAGGGATTTTCTTCAGGCTTTCTCCCTGTCGACAACTTGACATGAAGCTGTGCTAAGGGCTGCTGATGTCAGGGACCAACGTGTGCTTATTATGTTCTGGACTGCTCCACTTTATGTTCTCTTCCATCTTTATCAAATCTAAATTTCTCTTAATTTAGTAAAAGCCAATAAAATAATTCTGTATTAAGCGTATCATTAAAAGGAAAATTTATGTTTTTATATACAAATGAATGTCTCAATCACTACATGCCTGTTATTTCATTTTTACTTAAACTTAGTTTTATAAAAATTAATATGGCTAGAAAATTAGGTGTGTACATTATATGTATATATGCTTAGCATCATATTTATTTTGCCCGTATTTGTTTTTTTTTATTAATTCAACAGTCTTCCTTATTGAAGGGATTCTTTGCTATACATTCATATCTGCATACATAAGGACAATGTAGCTTAAATCTGTTCCTAGTCCAGGATCTCCTTCACTTCACAAAATCCCTGATGTCTTGTCTCCTCTATAATTTCCCCATGCTAGGGATATAAATGATCATACACATGGATATTAATTTTTGGAATTTCTAGATTTATATGCTTACCTAAGTATAATTTGGCTTCTTATGAGAATCAAGTATGCCCTACCGAATTGATAAAACCCCTTTTCCCTCCTTCTCCTCCTATAATGCTTTAAGATTCTTGTTGAGAAAGGCTTTTCCTGCTCCCAAATGCTGGAGTGGTAATTTTACTTTTCTTCTAGTAGTTGTATGGTAGCTGATTTAATTCCTAATTCCTTGATCCAATATGATTTGAATTTTATGCAAGATGAGAGATAAGGATCTGATTTCAACTTCCTGCAAATGCCTATCCACTTTCTCTAGTACCATTTGTTGAATAGATTGTTACTCCTCCATGTTATATTTTGACCCCCATTGCCAAAGACCAGATGTTTAAAAAATTTATAAGATTGTCTCAGAGACTTCTATTCTTTTCAATTGGTCTTCATTCCTATTTTGATACCAAAACCATGCTGATTTTGTTACTATAGCTTTATAGTATAGTTTTAGCTCTATAGTATAGTAAAGATATGGTATTGCAAATCCACCTGTGTTGTCTTTCTTGCTTAGAAATGTTTTCAATATTCTGGGTTTCTTGTTTTTCCAAATGAGTATGAGAATTGCTTTTTCTACGTCTGTAAAGAATGATGTTAGTATCTTGATGGGGATTTCATTGAATCTACATAGTGCTTTTGGATAATGTCTATTTTAATTATATTAATACTGCCTAACCAAGAGAATGAAAAATCTTTCCATCTTCTCAGGTGTTCTTCAATGTCTTTTGTCCATATTCAATAATTTTCATCGTAGAGGGCATAATTTCCCTTGTTAGATTTATTCCCAAGTATTTTATTTTTATTGAGGGTATTGTGAATGGGACCAATTTCCTGATTTCTTCTGCTGCTTTATTGTTGTTACTGTATACAAAAGCTATTGATTTGTGAGTATTGATCTTGTAGATTGCCATTTTGCTAAATCTGTTTATAAGCTCAACCAGTTTTCTGGTGGAGACTTTTGGATCTTCCAGATAGAAGATCATGTCATCAGCAAAAAAGGGATATTATGACTACCTCTCTTCCTATTCTTATATCTTTGATTTCCTTCTCTTGCCTGATTGCTCCAGCTAAGGTCTCAAGAACTATATTGAATAAAAGTGGTGAGAGTAGGCAACCTTGACTTGTTACCAAGTTTAGTGGAAATGTTTTAAGCTTTTCTCCATTTAGTATTAAACTAGCTGACAGTTTGTCATGTATGACCTTTTGATAGTTTACATAATGTCCTTTGGTCCCTATCTTCTCCAGAGTTTTGAGCATAAGTGGATACTGAATTTTATTGAAGGCCTTTTCTGTGTCAATTGAGATGATCATATGATTTTTTCCTTTAATTCTGTGGAAGTGATAAATCACATTTATTGATCTGTGTATGTTGAACCAGCCTTGTATACCTAGAAAGGAGCCCACTTGATCGTGGTGAATTATCTTCTTGATGTGTTTTTGAATGTGGTTTGTCAGAACCTTATTAAGGATTTTTGTGTCAATGTTAATAAGGGATAGTGGTCTGTAGTTTTATTTTTTTGGTGTTTCTTTGTTGGGTTTTGGTATCAGTGCTATGGTTACCTAATAAAAAGTCTTTGGGAGAGTGTCCTTCTTTTCAGTTTCTTGGAATAGCTTAATAAGGAGAGGTGCTAACTCCTCCACATAGGTGTGATAAAATTCAGTGGGGAATCTATCAGATCCTGGGATTTTCTTCTTTGAAAGCTTTTAATTGCTATATGGATTTCAATGCCTATTATCAGACTGTTCAGAATTTTAATATCATCCTGTGTCAATTTGGGGATGTTGTATGTATCTGGAAATTTTCCATGCCTTCCAGATTATCTAATTTAGAAGAGTACAGTTTTCAAAATATGTTCTTAAAATTCACTGGATTTCATTGAGTTCAGTGGTGATCGCTCCCCTTTTCATTATTGATTTTCTTCACTTCCCTCCTTCTTTTAGTGAGATTAGCTAGGGGTCCATCAATTTTATTTATTCGATTCAAAAAAACAAGACTTTGTTTCATCAATTCTTTCTCTTTATTTTTTATTTTTTTGTTATTGTTCTCAATTTCACTGATTTCAAACCTGACCTTGATTATTTCCTGTCTTCTGTTGACTTTGGAATTAGATTGTTCTTCCTTTTGTAGGGATTTGAAATGAAGCTGAAGCATATTTATTTGGGGTCTCTCTTCATTTTTAATGTAGGAACTCAATGGTATAAATTTTCTCCTTAACAGTGCTTTCATCGTGTCCCAGATATTTAGGTATGTTGTGTCTTCATTCTCAGTCTCCCCAAGAATTTCTTGATTTCAGCTGTCATGTCTTCTAGGATCCATTCTTCATTTGATGGGGTATTATTCATTCTCCATTTATGTGTGTTTTCTGTTATGATTTTTGCTGCGAATTGCATCATGGTCTCAAAAGACACTTGGAATATTGAATTTGTTATATTTCCTGAGATTTCCTTTGTGAACTAGAATATGATCTATTTTGGAGAAGCAGTCATGTGCTCCTGAGAAGAAGGTGTATTCAGTAGATATGGGGTAGAATATTCTACAGATGTCTTTTAAGTCCGTTTAATTTATAGAGTTGTTTAGGCTGGAGATCTCTTTTGGTTTTTGTTGTTGTTTGTTTGTTTGTTTGCTTTCACCATCTCTCCATTGGTGAAAAAGGAGTACTGAAGTCTTCCAGTATTATTGGGTTGAAGTCCACAAGTAGTTTTATGTTATGGAATAATTTATCCACATAGTTGGTGTTTGGTTCCTGTTGTATTGTTCCCTTTTCTAGAATGTAATGGCCTTCGTTATCTCTTCTGATTAGTTTATGTTTGAAATCTAGTTTGTCGAATGTAAGTATTGCAATACCAGCTTGCTTTTTTGGGCCATACACATCTTCTATTATTCCTCTGATGTGATTCACCGCAGATTTTAGCTCCATTACTTCCTTTTTCAGTATGTTTATTTCTTTGAATAGAGTTTTTCATCTTTTGAGTTTTCTCACTTTGTCCCTTCAGTAAATCTTATTTTAGTCATTGTTTCTTTTAGTTATCAGATTATTGATTATTTGTTCTAGATTTTTGTCCCTCTCCCTGACCTTGGGCTCCTTGCTAGGGAAGTTGTGGTTTTGAGGTGAACCTCTTCTAGTTTGATTCTTCATCTTTGAAAACCTTCTTCTGGATCTGTGAATTGGGGTTACCTGTGTGAAAAAAAAAATAAGTTTCTGGGTTCTTTTTCCCAAAAGGTCAATGTTTGGGTCAGCCAGCATACCCCTTGTGACCCCACCTTTTTCTAGAAAGCTATTTATGCCTGGAGACTTGTTTTGTTGCAACTTTTGGATCTAGATTCCAGGGTTCAGACTTGGCACCTGGTTGGGTTGCTGAGCAGTCTACTGCATTGTTGAAGCTAAGTTGTAGGGTTGTGTCACTGGGTGCTATGGTCCTAGAGGTGTGGGTGGGCTGGAACAGACCAATCTATGTGCTGCACTGAGACCTGAGATCCTTGGTGGTGGGATTGGCCCAGTTTATCCAGAACTGACTGGTGTGTGTGTATGTGATATCTGGGTGGTGTCTGGGTTTGGGTCTTGGGAGTGCATACACTAGCCAGAGTGGAGGTGCAATAGGGTGCATCTAATTTGGCCCAATCCATGATTCCTTATAGAACTTGGTTTCTCTGTGGCAGATCGAATCTCACTTTATGGGTCTTCTCCTCCTCCACTCCCTTGCTGATTGGATGCAATGACAATTACAGCTGCAGTGTCCAGGCTGGGCTGGACAATCCCTCTTTTCCACTTGCTGCATCGAAATTTCTGATCCTCCAAAAATCTCCTTAACTAACACTGTTTTCCAGTGATGTTTTTTTCCCCTTAAACACACCTCACAGCAATGGAGCTGTCCTGGAGTTTTTTCATCTGGTCATGGAGCCAAATGAGAACTAGCCTTCCTATAGCTTGCCATCTTGGAATCCTCAAAATATTTCTTTAAAACAAGCATCAGGCTGGATGTGCAGGCTCCCAGAGTAAAACTTGCATTGGTGTTGTCTCATAAGTGTTGGCCAAAACTGGAGTATCCCATCCCCTACTCATTGCTAGCTGAGGGCTGTCCCCAATGTTAAGTCCCCAGTCATCCTACCTTGCTCTCTGAATGGAATGGAAAGAAAGCAAAACTAAAAACCCCTAGTGTAGGGTTCATGATAGTTTGTGTACAAAGCTATCAATTGCATGAGAACATGGGTATTGAAGGGGTATGAAGTTGGCTCCACAGAATGGATTCCTACACCATTCAATCAACCAATTTGAAGGATACACCAATACACCAAGATTTGAAGGAAAAAGAAAGCCCATTGCCATGGAGCTCCCTTTATCCAAGATAAATGGTCTGATAAAATTCAAGAGGAGCCAACTCCTGGAAAGTTGAAGAAGGAACACCCAGGAGTTGCTTAGGTGTTCCTGCAAATCTCCTGGCACAGACACGCCCTGTGGTGGGAGCTACTGGGGAGCGCCAAGGCACCTGCTCTGCACTGGGTGGTTTTAAATAGTCAGCTGCGAGAGTTTGTCTCCTGGTATTGGTGAAACTTTCTACAGATCTCCTCTCTAATTCTTAGTAATTACTAAGCATGAGTGTTGAAATCTTCAACTCTACCTGTGGTTTCATCTATGAGTTCATCTCTGATGTTCTTTAACCTTTATTACCATGTGCATTATTGTGGGTTGAACTGTAACCCTCCAATCTCAATTAAGTCACAGTTTATTCTTTGGTTTTTGACAAGTTTTTATTCTACATTTTCGTACTTATAATTATATCTAAACTTATATTCTTGGCATCTGAAAGCATGTTTTTATCTCCCCACATTTCTAGCCCCTTATTTTAGTATCCATAAATCAATAGGCTATTGCATTAAGGAATATATATTTGTGATGTACTTATTCTCTTGTCATTGCTGATCACAATAGTCATGCCACAAATTGTCCCAACCCTCTGGTCTTAGCTCTAGGCTCAGTAAGAAGCTATGGGACTTGCTTTCAAAATGTGATACCAGCAGAGGGGATTCACGCCAACACTTGGACAACAGCTATGCTTCCTGACTTGTTCTCTCGCTCTTGCAATTCCAAAACTGCTTCATTACCCATGGACAATGAAGGACAACTGTTCCAATTACTCTATCACACTAACTACAGCCACCATGTTTCCAGAAGCAGACAACTGTACCTGATCTCCTGCTCTGACCTCAGGTACCTTCAGAGCACAGTGGAGAACTAAAGCCTGCCTGGTGAAAGCAACCACAATATCAGATCTGTTGAGTTTCATCTATAGATAAATTGCTGTTTAAACCCACCGAATTTTGCAAAGTTTTATTATACATTAAAAGCAAACTGACAACAAAATAGAGTGGGGCTAACCTACAAAGGTAAATAAAATAATTACCATATTATTTAAGAAGAGTTGAAGGTTAAGATGGAGTAAAGTCAATTTGCTAGTGGCCTATATAAAAAGGCAATCCATTATATGATGAAAAAAATTAGAAACACATGGAAAGTCTGAGATATGGAATGTATTCTTACTACCCTTATAAACTTTACCAAGAATTCTCATCAAAGATTGGAGTGCTTTATTCTAGATCATGTATGAGAACTGGCCATTGAAATTCCCTTGGACATTGAGTGGTATTCAAATTGACCTTGTGCCCTTTAAGCTTCATGCTTAAGAGGTCACGCACAGAACTGCCCTCCGTCTGAGAACTCTGCAAGAGCTGTGATAACAAGCCAGGGATAATGCATCGTAGCATGGATGAGCACATGGAAAGATGGCCTCGCATCTTCTCACCCAGAGGCTCAAGGCCATCCACAAGTACTCTGCAGAAATGAACTTGACCTCAACCTGCCTCAACCAAGCCCTTTCAAAATCAGAACCAACTGAACTGTCCTAACCCGAAGTGACCTGCTAGATAAATGCTTGTCTTTATTTCATAAAGTTGTGGCCACGAGACTACACATGAGAAAACACAACCATGTGACATTGGCCAAGGGTCCAGACAGTAGCACAGTGAAGGCTGGAGAAGGAGTAAATACACTATTTGCAAAGGCTGGTAGAAGAGTAGGAAAATTGCTTCTGCAGGTGAAAATACAAAGGTGCTCTCTATTGTACCTAAGAGCAACGGGGCTGACCCAACTGTTCCCCAACAGCTTGTTACGAGCAATGCACTTTTTCATTTGTCTATGGTAATCTCCTGATAAAGTGTTGAAAATGCTCATTGCTTAGCATAGGTCTATATAATAATGTAAAAGAAGGGAGACCCTAGCTGAGGAAGAGCTGTTCCATTTGCAAGCCAAATATAGAAGCAACATAAAGAGATGAAACTTTTTCAGTTGGTGGATAAAAGGAAAATCCCTCTTTCTCATCTTCAATCTCTCTACCAGAAAAGAATTCTCAAAGTAAAATATAACCTTGGTGTATAGATCAAATAAAGACTGAAGTACACAGCTCAAAGATTCTTTCCTAAGATTCCTGCAAGATATAAGCAGCCCCTAGATGACCTCCTCATCTGGCAAAAGGACTGTTCAGAATCTTTTGGGTCTTATCTGCCAGGACCAGACATAGGAGAGGTAGCTACAAGCCTGTATGTCTTAAAAAGAATCATGAATATGGTTTTGAAGGCATGAAGTGTGAATAGAATCCAATCCAGATTCATAAAAGCTTAAAATGATTTTAGGTTTGTTCTATTAGAAACTATATTACAAATTTTGCACAAAAGAGGCAGAAACATTCAAGAATTGAACAACAGTAAAAAAAGACAAAGAAAAAAAATGAGTGTTCAATCTTTTCATGGCAACAAGAGAGCTGAATTACGTAGTCAAGAGTTATCAAGAATAGGAGAAGAAGGATGACCATAGATAGAACCATGTCAAGATCTCAGAAAGCAAATTCAAAATATGCAGAGAATACAGGCCAATTTTTGAACAATTCGTAAAAGTATATAACAGGAATAAAGGTGAAACCCACAAACATTGTCTGGCCCTTATATAGAAAAGGTTTGGTGCTAATGTGACCTCCGAAGCCACTCCCATACAACAATCAAGAGAACTAGACCAAACTCTGTCCCAGGGAGAGGAACAGAAACGGAGCAGTTTAAAAGGACCATCAACTGCAGCCTGGGTGCAGAATTCTAGAAACAGGAGACAAGTTACGTTTCAAAATTGTTATGGGTCAGGAACTGACAAGCACCTTCACTATGTTCTTTTGAAAAGGAGTGCTTGTGTGTGGAAAGGGAATGTTTCTACCCTCTGTCAGGCCTGTGAGAGGATGACGTGGAGTTTGTTTCATCTCTCTCTGTAACAATAGTACCCTCTTCTAGGTCCTGGGCATTTCTAAGGTGAAGAACATGCTGGGAGCTCCCAGGGAGCACAGGTGGAAAGCATTTCACTTTCATAATTCATTGAAGTAGATGAAGAATCAGTAGCTTAGAGAGAAATAACTAATACCTTGACATGATAAGTATTTTGTATCATTTATTCCTTATATGAATGCTGTATTTTATTCTTAAATTTTTCTCAAAGTTATAGTAAAGGATTCAAAGAGCATTTGTCCTGTAATACATCTAATCTTGTGAGTAATGGAAAAAAAGAGTATAATAAATAAAATACAAAATAAAATTAATAAAATGTACAATTGTACATGTGTGCATGTGCATGTGAGAGAGAGAGAAAGAGAGAAGAGAGAGAGAAAGACAGAGACAGGGAGAGAGAGAGAGACAGAGAGGCACGGGTACCCAAGTGTTGTTGGTTGGCTTATTCAACATGAGCAATATTTTTCTCTCTGTTTTCATTCTTTACAGTATACAAAAATTTAACTATTTAACTTTCAGGTTTCAAAGTGTTATTAGCTTGACAGTGAACAATAGAGCAAATTCTTTTCTTTTACTGTGGTTAATGAGATTTAATGCCTCCTGTGAAGATTTCCATGAAACGTTGTTTTTCTGAGGCACAGAGATGTCACTGTCCTTCTCCTCCTTCTGTGCAATGACACTCACAAGCCTGGAGACGCAGCAACATGTCTGAAGTGGTTGGAAATTGAACACATGGACAAAAGCAGAGCTCACACAACAGAATGAAGGATGCATGTGTCCTCAGTCACACTGAGTAGTGTCACCAACATTGGGACCACCTGGCCCTTTGGTATTGATACATGAACAGAACAATCCCTGCTTTGCTTTCTTTCCCTCCCAGTCAGGTTCGCTGTTCCTGGCAGTTAAACATATTTCTTCTTACACAGACATGGAGAGCAAAATAAAAGCGATGAATATGGATTCTTCTTCTTTCCTCTCCTTGTCCTTGTCCTCGTCCTCCTTCTCCTTCTCCTTCTTTCTTCCACTCAGTGAAAGCAATGATCGCCTTAGGGAAATTATGAAGAAGAAGCGATGCTTCTTCTTAGCCTTCCTTTCCTTCTTTTGCTATTTGCTTACTTATGCTCCGCAAGTGTATGTGTTTGTTAGACTTACACACTGTTGTGGTTTGAAGCTCACACGTGCCATTTTGGGAAGGCTGAGATGATACGATGGGTGGGAAAGGCTCTAACCCCATCAGTGTGTTGAGCTGTTGTGGGGAGCGATGGCAGCTCTAGGCTGCGGGTGTGGCTGGAGGAGGTGGTCACTGTGCTGTGCCTCTGGGGTGGAGTCTCCCGCTCTGCTCTGCTTCCCATTGTGAAGCCTGCAGCTCCCGCTCCCTGGAGCCCTGCCTGCCACCATGATGTTCAGCCTCACTTCAAGCTGGGAAGAAAGGACCTGGTCTTCCATGGCCTGAGACCTCTGAAACCGTGAGCCCCCAAAGAAACGTTTCCTCCTAAAATTGTTCTTGTCTGGTCTTTCCCTCACATCAGTGAAAAGCCAACTAAACCCCAAACTTAGTTCATCTACCCTCTGCTGCTCTCTTAATTGCTATTGTCCAGTGCTGTCCCCCAGAAAATCACAGCGATCCTCACGCCTTGAATCTTTATAGAAGGTCCTCTTTCTCAGTCTTTCCATGAGTTTTATTTCCCACATCCACCTGTGTTGAAGACCTCTGCTACTACCTTCACAACCTGTGTGGCCCTCACGACTTCTGTAGACCATTGGCGTTGACTTGTGACTGCTGTCTTCCCTGCTCTTCTTCCTTGGAGTGTTCTAGAAGTGCATGGCTCCTTCACACAGGAATTGGATAACATCGTTGCCCTGCCTCTAGCCCTACAGCATTTTTTTTTTTTTTTGTAGTAAATCTGACAACTGTCCTTGGTCGCTCCCTGAGACTGTCATCCAAAGGTTTGTGTTCTCAACAGTCATGTTTAAACAGTCACCACTGTGGTTCTCTCCGTGCGGGCGGTGGTTGTGGAGGTCATAAGAATGGATTCACAGGAATGAGATTCGTCTCTTAAGGAGGCCCTGGAAAGCACTTGTCCTCTATTATGCAAGGACATAGGAAGATGGTGCCATCTCTGAAGCACAAAGCAGAAAGCAGCCCCCGCTCCACACTGAGTCCTTCAGTGCCTGGATCTTGGACATTCCTGATGATGGGACTGTGTGGAGGAGATTCTTATTGAATACAGTCACCCAGTCTGTGCAGTTTTGTTATAGCAGCCCAAAGGGACTCTGCTGTAGTTTGGATCTGGAGTGTTCCCCAAAGGCTCATGCGTTGAAAGCTTGGTCCCCACTACAGCAATGCTCAGAAGTGGGGCTTTGGGGAAGGGATCAAATCATGAGGGCTCAGATTTCATGGATGGATTATATCATTGATGGGTTCATAATTGGATAGGGAGCGGTAGAAACTGTACACACTGTGGCCTAGCTGAAGGAAGAAGGAAAATGGAAGCAGAGCCTGCAGGGGTGTATCTTCTCCCCCCTGTCCCCCTCCTCTCTCTCTCTCCCCCTCCCTCTCTCTCTCTCTCTCTCTGTGCTTCCTAGCCACCATGCAGGGAGCTGCTCTGCTCCACCACCCCTGCCCGCTGCCATGATCTTCTAAAGGCCCAAGGAAATGGAACCAAGTGACCATGTCCTGAAACTTCTGAAACTTAGAGTCTCAAGTTGTTTTTCTCAGGTAATTTGATACACTGATAAAGAGCTGACTAACACAGATGAACATATCTGAAAATCACTCATCATTTTGCTCCATCATTTCTGTGTACAATGCAGTTTCTTGAATATACCGACCAGTCTCTTCTTGAATGAAGAAATGAAGCCAATCAAAGGAGACTTCAAGATAAACCAGGAGGCCATTAATGCAGCGAAATGACAATTTCCTTTCATGCCATGATATCGAGTAATACAAATCAAGAGAATCTTACAGTTGAAATACAAAGTTTAGTGTGAGTATTTACATCAGGGCATCTACTCTATATAGTATATCTTTATCAATCAATTTATTTGTATTGGCACTTTTTAGTTTATGTGTGAGTGTAGAATCTATTCTGATACAACTATGAAAGTATGGAGTATAGTTTGTTCTAATTCCATTTCTAATGCTTCCCCTTCCTCTCCCTTCCCCCCACACCCTGGTTCCTTTCCTCTACTCTACTAATCTTCCTGCTATTTAGCCATTATTGACTTTCTTAGGTTAGATTCTTGAGGATGCACATGGTGGTGGGCTCCACTGGGGTATATTCCTATATGAACATAGGACTGTTATGTCAGATTCATTCCACAGTCTTTCCTTATCTCAGTCTTCCCTGCTTCCCCTTATTTCCCTTTGTCTACTCCACTTTTCTTACTTCTATTATTCCCAACCCCCTTATTCTGGATTAACTTCTACATAACAGAGAAAACATTCAGTGTTTGGCTTTTGGGGGCCAGCTAATTTTACTTAGCATGATAGTCTCCATATCCATCCATTTACGGGCAAATGCCATCGAGGCATTCTTTTTTATGACTGAGTAATACTCCATTGTGCATGTATGCCACACATTCTTTACCCATTTACCTGTTGAAGGGCAACAAGGTTGGCTCCATAGCTATTGTGAATTGTGCTGGTATATTGATGTGGTTGTGTCACTGTAACATGTTGATTTTAAATCTTTGGGTAATACATTGAGGAGTGGGATAGCTGGGTCAAATGGTACCTTCATTCCTAGTTTTAGTATGGCATATTTTTAAAATAAATTGATCTTCTTTTTAGAGCAGTGCTATGTTTACAGAAAATTGAGGGGATGAGACAGAGAATTTGCATATACCCCTCTGTATTATTCAGCCTTCCATTGCCACTGTGAAGTACCTGAGGCAAACGAACTTCATACTTGAAAAAAAAAAAAGCTTTTTTCTCTTATTGTGGAAGATCAAAATCCAAGACAGGGTGTTGGAGCAGTGGCTCAGAAGTTTTGGTGCTTGATTCACATGTGCAGGAACACGGCTTCATACCCCGGCATCACTCACACAAGGAAGTTTCTGAGCGAAGAAAGCCAACTGAGAAACTAAATAAAATTGATTCTCTCTGTTTCTCTTTCCTTCTCACTGTCACTCTCTCTTAAAAAAAAAAAAAAAAAAGCGAAGACAGGGTGGACTCCATTGTGTGACCGGGGTTGAAGGCCTAATGGTGACGGCATCATCATGGTGGTATGTGTTTTAAGGAGGGGTGATGTGGCCAAGCAGGAAGCAGAGAGCTTTGAAGACCAGGCTCAGGCTTTTTAAAATCCTCCCACAGTGATGAAGTCACAAGAAATTCATCAAACCCCCCTTGGAGTGCATGGCCCAATGGGCGCATGACATCCACCAGGGCATTTCTTAAAGGTTCCATCAGTTTCCGTATCAATGCACTGGGCACCAAGCTCTCAACAGAGGAACCTCAGAGAGAATGAATGAAACTCAAACCATGGAGTTGTGATCTTGCATCCCTGAGGCTCCGCTGAGACTCAAGACAAGGTTTTCAGCTGTGAACCCCTGTACCACCCAAACACTGAAAGTATGTTATATACTTCCAAGATAGAATGGCAGGAGAGGAGCAGAGAAGCAGAAAGGAGCAATTGCCCCAAAGCAAGACAAAACCCAGCAGGCAGAATCCAGTCTTCCAGCTCCAAGTCTGGCATATGGCCATGCCCAGTGGAGGGAGGTAGCTGTCAAGGACGTGGTGAATTCTGCCCATGAGACTTTGCTCATTGCTGCCCGCATCTTGCTTTCTGGAGTGCAAGCTGATTTCTGCAGCTTTCCAGGCAGATCTCGTGACTTAGAGGATGCTCTGCTTGTCTGAGGTCTCCACTTCTAGTCATTCGCATGGGTATCACTCTATTCCGGGGCTCCCTGCGTTCAGCAAGCCTTTGCAGTTAAAAAAAAAAAATCTCTTCCTCTCACTTACACTAAGGAAGATTATTTATCTTCTCACCTTCCCTCTACTTAGCACATCTTGGATGCAGTTTTATATAAAGCAGATGAGGACCTTTTAGGGAGCAGTGATCATCCTCTCCAGCTAATGCATTAAATACTTTCTCAATTCTACAGCCAATCCCACGTCATACCCAGAATGTACATGCAAAACATCAGGGACACCTGCCTGTGTATTTCCAAGTCACTGCATCACTTGGCAAAATATTGCTTGTTTGGCTAATCACTCTGCTTGCTTCTAGATCATATTTTGCATTGGCCACTCTGTGTGTTTCTGGACCTTGAAGACAGTGATTGGTCAATAAGCAATGAGAGCTTCCTGAATGCTGTGGAGAACTCACCCAAAAAGCAGCCACCTAAGAGGAACCATCACAGGTTTGTCAGGCAAGGAAAGCAAGCTGTTGTAATGGAGCAAGAAAGGCTGCTGGAACCGGCAAAGAGGACAGAAGTTTCAAATTCTTGCCTCCGTTTGGCCTCCCTCCCCTTCTCAGCCCTGCACTCCCTCCAAATCAGCATCAGAACTTGAGCATGAGAAACCCTCCACTGTTATGCATTAAGTTTGCTTATGAGTCAGCAGCCCACATCATTAGACTTGGATTTGTTCTTCAGGAGGATCCTACGAAGGGAAGATGGAATGTTTCTGTTGGGGCTGTCATAGAATTCCGATTCCTCATCCAAACGTTCCTTTTTAAATTTAAAATATTGAGTTCACTATTTTTTTTATGAAGTTCAACTTCAATTTTTGAGCAACCAAAAAAATCGGCTTTGCAGTCGTTATTTCTACTAGCATAGTCTATGACAGCTACTTAGGCACCCAGACTGCTTCAGAGCCGAAGGCCCAGGTTCAGAGCTGGCTCCACATCAATTCTGAGTTCCATGGGTCTACACCAGCAGCAGGGCAGCTGGGTTCAGTTTGGGAGGACACAGACACTAACTCCTGGTAGGAGGACCTGAAAACATACCTAGAAAAGAGGTTTGGCTTCAAGGAGGGGTCCAGTGATCTCTATTTTAAAAGATAATCAAGCACACTGACTCAAGAATTGACATTACATCCATCGGTACTGATTGACTCCACCAAGTTCTTAAAAAAAAAGAGAGAGAGAGAGAAAGAGAAGGACAGTGATAGGGAGAGAGAGAGAGTGTGTGTGTTTATCGAGTTTTTCACATGGCTTTCTTTGCTCTGACACCTAGTTGCATACATGGGTACTGGGGCTTAAACTCTTGTACTTGGCGCATGTCGGGCAAGCACCGTAACCACCAAGCCACCACTCCAGCCTCTCCACCAAGTTCTTGGCTGCTGCTTGTACTGGAGGTTAACATTTCTCAGAACAACCATGTTAGTGTTTAGTGAACTGACCTCTGTCTAGCACAGTTTTTGGGAGATGGTCATGAACTGAGTAAGTCAAAGGATTTACTGAATGATGGGATGTTCATTTTTAGTCTGACTAGAGAAATGAAGCATGCTATGAAAAAATCATCATATTAAATCAAAGATACAAAGAGCTCTTTTAAAAAATTTAGGCCAGATGTTTACCATGGGTAGAAAACCTTATGTGCAAGAAAATAAGCATTTAACCCAGCTTATCAAAGCCTGTGCCCACGTGCGCCAGCTACAACTGCAAAAACATTTTTGAAAAATTGCTCCTTTAGTCTACTTACAGATATACATCACGACACATAGGCTTGCATCTACTTCTAAAATAAATGCTCCTTTGTCCATTTTCATGATCAAAAAGTTCATCATTTGAAAATTTAGACAACTCAGTGTTTTAAGAGGAACATATAAATATTAACAGAATCAATTTAGAAAACCATGTTTTTCTAAACTTTTCCATACATGAACCAAATTTTAAAATAAAATACTTAAGAAACTAAAACCAGAAAATAAAATGTGGGGTCAAATACTATTTTAATAATTAATTTTTAGGTAGCTCTAATTTCATACTCAAAGCATGTAAAAGACAAAATACTTGAGGTGCACTATTGGCACAAGTACCAAGAAGCAGGGAAAGGGGATCATGTATGAATGTGTGCAAGTGTATAGCCTCCATACCCACATGAGTACTTTTTAAATGAAGAAAGAAAAAGAACAATCTTTTCTAGCCATACCTTAATAATATCACTCTCAAGAATCTAGACTTTTAACATTTTTGTCACCTGATCTTAGCCAGAGCTTAGTTAATAAACAGCAAATGCTAATCTCCATAAAGGGAAAAAGATTCACTACATCCTACAAAAATTTGCAAAATTTGAGAAAAACTTAAAGTGTATATGTGATTGATAAAACTGATATGAGAGGAGGGTCGTGGATGATTCCCTAGTGCTCTCTAGAGTGCCGATAACTGCATATCTCAACACAGCAAAACTGTGCTCGTTCCCACTCTCAGCAGCCAGACTTCAACCAGAGGGAGGCTTCCGGGCTGCGCTCCTGATGTTTGTGGTAGGGAGTGAGGGTCTGCCTCTTGCCAGCTTCTGTTGGTTGCCGGCAATGCTTAGAGCTCTTTGCTGGTGGAGGTTTAACTCCAGTTTCTGACTGTCTTCAGGAGGTGTTTTGACGGTGTTTTTCTTTGTGCTTCTTAGAAGTACATCAATTATTGGGTTAAAATCAGGCTGACCTGATCTTAATGAATCAAATATGCAAAGGCTCAGTTTTCAGGGGCTGGTGCTGTAGCTCAGTGGTTAGGGTGCTTGCCTGGCATGTGCAAGGATGCAGGTTCAAACCCCAGCACCATGAGTATACAACAAGAATCAGAGCAACAAAAGCCACATGAAAAACTAAATAAAATTGATTCTCTCTCTCTCTCTCTCATTGTCCCTCTCTCTCTTAAAAAAAAAAAGGTTCAGTTTCCAAGTAGAAACACATTTTAGTTTTCAGGTGGACATTGATTTGGGGGGGATTATTCAACCCAGATGATTTAAGTTTACATTACTATAATGAGATGCCAGGTCTGATTAATTGGTAATAGAAAAGTTTTAGTTTGGCTCACACTGTTGGAGGTCCCAGTCCTTCACCCATTGGTCTCATTGCTTTGAGCCTTGGGTGACACAGCACGCTATGGCAGGAACATGTGACATGTTAGCTTCCCTAACAAGGCAAGAAGCAAAAGTGGAGGAGGCGAGCAGGGACCCCCGGTCGCTCCAGAAGCATGTGCCCACCCAGCAACTCCGCACTAGGGCCCATCTCCTAATGCTTACACCACACCTCCAGAGAGCAGTGCCCTGAGGACCACGCCTCTACCACCTGGACTTCAGAGAGGCCTTAAACATCCAGATTACACCAGTCAGCCGTGACCCCTGAGAGGCTCCTATTCCTCTCACAAGGCAAAGTGCAGTCAAAAGTTCAATATGCAGAATATATACACATTTTATACACATTTTATATTATTTTGTTAAAATCTTGTAAGGTTGCTCAAAAATAAAAAAAAATTAAACAGCAAAAAAAAAAAACCCAAAAAAACTAGAACATAGAGATTGTCTTTAGGGATTAAGGTGTCTGACATTTCTGAAGAGCTAAAGAGATCATGAAACCATCAGTCTCTTTAACAGCAATGTGAACTTCTATAAAAAAAAAAAAAAGTTCATCTGAAGTCCCCTCTGAGAGTCCAGGGACACTCAGCTGGGAACCTGCATATGAAACTATAAAACAAGCTGCATATTTTCAAGGCACCATGGTGGGACAGCCCAGGGAAAGCATTTCTAATCCACAGGGGGGGAACAGGAAGATAATAAAGAGGGACCATCCAAAAGGATAACCTGAAGCCAGCAGAGAAATTGTTAGAGCCTAAAGCTCCGTGTCTTGACACAAGAGACACACTGTGACCGGATATGGGTTCCCAATAGCTTGGGCAGCTCTACCCTTGTATCTGACTGTCACAGTCTTCATGGCAAAGCTCTGAGTCACCTTTGACTTGCAGACTGCAGCCGCCCTCTGCAAGTGCTGCCCACAGTTGCCACCTCTACCTTCCTGGGGTCTCCACTGCAGTTTCATCTCCCCTCCTACAGCGTCACTAAGCATTGCCATTTTGGAGACTGTTCACAGGAACTCGGACCTTGCAGCCATTGCCTGACCTACCAGACTTTTATTTGAAATCTTGGAGGATGCTTCCATGATCCCTTAACTCCTGCATTGGGCGTGATGGCTGGATCAAGATCATATGAACAATGCCAACACATGCTGCCCAGAGGAGCTGCACCTGGGCCAGGTTAAACCATGGCTGCAGCCCCTGGGACTTCCTGGCTGGTCACACAGGGTGGTCCTGCTTGTCAAGGTGCCCCACAGTTCATTTCCAAAGCAATATACCTGGAAAATCTTTGAAGAAAATTGCATTTCTGGACATTAGAGCCTATGATGGACGGGATTGCCTTTCAGATCCCTGAGATACCCGTACGACATCTTTCCTGTTTTCCAAGTGCCAAGTACTCAGCTTTTTGTCTGTGTTTATCTCTTCGAACCACATCTTCCTTGGCTCTACATTTACACACTTTTCTTCTGGTCAAGATGTACATTTTCAGATCTGCTCTGCCCTGATTCTCACAGAAAATTTGGCTAAATGCAGCCAATAATACTCCTAGCACAGTCGGAGTGCTTACTCCCTTCAAATTTCCTCTGTTAAGTAAATTAGGCCGTAACCTTTGAGCTCAGGCATGGACAGAGTGCAACCAAAGTCTTCGTCAGGTTTTAGCAAAAATACCCTTTAGTCCAGTTCCCAGGTGAGCCTTCATTCCCTCCTGAAATCTCATCAGCAAGGCCTGTGCTCTCCACGTGCTTATGGGATTCTGGTCTTCTCTGCGCTGGCTGGAACTGATTGCGAAGATCTGCCTGTGTCATTCCAGGGTTTCTCTTGCCTGCTCCTCCAAACTTTTCCAAACTCCTCCCACAAACAATTCTAAACCAAACTGCGTTGTTGGCCAGAGCTACAGTCAGGACCTCGTTTGCTGGTATGATATTTCCTTAGTAGGAAGCTTCATGTAGCCACAAGGAAATGGTTCAGAAACTTGACTTGCGAGACCAACAGCTTGCTTTGCACATGCTTCAGGAGTTTCTGGCCCATGATCCTTTGCCCTGTGTATTTGAGCCCATGAGACATGACATCATGGCAGAAGTGCAAGACAGAGCAAAGTCACCGACTTCAAGGCCAGGAAGTGAAAGAGGAAGGACAGAGGCGGGCTCTCCCAACCCTGCTGGAGGGCATGCCCCCAGCATCTGAGGACCTTTCACCAGGGGGGGTCTGCATTCCTAAGTGTTCCAACACTCCTGATAGCACCAGTTTGGGGTCCAATATTAATGGCATGGAGCTTTAGGAGGTGATCAGTTTCCCGCGCCACAGCACCAGTACAGATTGTTCAGGGGAAGGCATCCCATTACCTTCATTTGCATATGTAAAGATTACAGAGTAAAATTGTTTAAAACCATGGATATGATAATAAGCAGTATTAAAAATTATTTTTAAAACTCCATAAATAAGAATCATCCATATTTGCATCAAATAAATGCCTTATCCACCAGGAGGGTACTCTATGGGAAGGTCTAAGAGTTTGAAATGTAAATTAAGTCCAAACCCTCCCCTGACAGATACCATGACCCATGGAGACTGGGAACACATTGTCTACTGCATAGGCATCTGGGAAGGCAACCGAGGATAGGTTCACAATCTCACATTGCTCTTTCTCATCTGGCTTGAGAAAAACTGTATGAGAACCCACCTGTAACCACCCCCATTAAGTCTATATTTATAATAAAATTTGAAGTACATGTTCATTTCAAATTATCGTATGGGGGATTACAGAAGAGACATGAGTTTGGGGAATGGATGAAGTGGGGCAGATCCTGGACTAGGATCAGCCTTAACTTACTCTCTCATTATGTCAATATCCAAGTGTGCGTGATTATGTAACAATTCCCTCCAATATGTAAGACTGTCAAAAAATATAAAATTTAAAAACGGTTTACTTTATTAATGGACTTAACGTTTACTATCATATTTCTCATATTCTATTTGAAGTTAGTTAATAATAGTCATGATTCTTTCACATGAATGAAAATGTATTTTTTGACTATGTATATTTTTCTCAACTTTCTATATTCACCATAGACACACATATCTACCACACTCATACAAATAAATGAAAATGAACTTACAAATGTTTCTATAAAATATTTTACAATTAAAACAGTAATTCATAGTTTAATTTCTATCCATGAAGTATAGAGGAAAATTGAGAAACTAGAAATCATTAGTACTAATGGATCAAATGATCATAATACTTAGTAGATTGATTTAAAACATTGGGTTTCTACTTTTGAAACATTAGATATATCAGTACACATTCTGGTAATAAGAAAATTGCTTCTAAGAAGTTATAAACAACCATAAATTTTAGTACATGTGTAAATGCAAGAATGAAAATGAGAGAGATTCAATATTAAGAGGTGATGATGGCCCCCCTGTGCCTCAGTTATCCATGTCTGTGAACAGGAGAAGTGTCAGCTTCGCTGGCTCTCTTCTAAAATAGGCTGAACCTTAGCCCTTTGGAGACATTCTCTTGGCTGTGTTACACTTAGAATTGTGGCCAATCTGCCGGGCTCGGTGGACCTGAGAACTTTCATGGAAGCCACTGGTGGCATAGCCAGCCTTTCTTCCAGGGGTTTCTGTGCTGTTATTGATGACTCCCTGTAGGAGGCTGTCCTCGTTCACATTTGGCCTCCTTTCTAATCCTTCCCTTCTTTTCTCCACCACACATGGAGTGAAATCAGGAAAATTACAATGGTTGAAGATTCTCCATTTTTGGTACACAAGAAAATAGATTAAGAATGGAAAATAAAGTTTACTTTTCTGGGGTAATAAAAAATGAATGTGCAACCCTTTTGTGATTCCCTGAAACACCTTTTTTATGCTATGCTTTATATTCACTGCATAGAAAATGTCACCAAAGCTTTTTAGCTGAAATATTTAATGACTTCTACATCTTTCCCCTGGATTTTGAAACCCCACAGTGCATGCAGAAGGAAAGTCATTTCAATTTGTAAATAAAGGACTACAGCCATTTCTATCATAATTAGGAGCTCGGTAGATATTGAGATTGATAATAAATTAAAATGGCATGACAAAAATAAAGTAAAATTGTGCCATCTTTTCTTGTAGTGTTTTCTGTCTAGGTGATGTAAGGGTTCAAATACTTTAAGAACATACAGTTCTTCTCTCCTTTCTGAATTCCTATGAAATCTTCCTAGAAAATAGAGTACAGCTCTCATAGCCAAACAGAACTAAAAGGTTATATCCTCTTTGCTATGTTTGGTGATTAAAATATAATATGGATTTGGAACTCAGAAATAAACTTGTTTTATTAAACCATAAAAAGGGATTATAAATAATCTTATTTTAATTACGCATCACGATCAAATCCTTAAGTAAAAAATTTTTCCAAAGTATTAATTGAGGTATTATTATTTAATTCAACTCTTTTATAGTAAGAGGACAATTTTATCATCATGAATATCATATTAAATTTATGATTCTTCAAATAAAGGACATTCTGAACCTATAGATATATTAAATATTGAGCACTGTATTTTAATTTAATAATACTGCAAATGTTACTGAATAATTTTAATGAGTAAATACAATGTTTAGGATTTGAAATCCAAGTAAATAGTATTTTTGTTTCATTAAGTTTTAAAGGAAAATTTTAATTTCAAAAGAAAATAATAAATTTTAAAGTGTAAACAGATATTCTTTATGTATTTGTATTAATGATTCTGAAAAAGTATCTTAAATAGCTAGTTTTGATTGTAACAATTCATTACTTCATGGGAAGAGAATTTATTTTTATTTTTTTTATTTGATGTAAACAGAGATACAATTAAGGGGGAGACATTATCAAACCATCAATAGTCAATGTCTATATATTTAGTTATCTAGGGCTAATGCCAAATCATTGATGCCCAGCTTGGGTTTCTCCTGTTGCTGTTCCCCCAGAAGAACTCCTGAGTTAAATGGGTATCTGGTGGAGGAATGACATCTGCTTCTGAGATGGTTCCCCCATATTCCCACTCTCCAGTCTCCTAGGAGTTCTTCCTCCCCCCTCTCCCCTCCCCATCCCCCACACTATGCCTCCTAGTAACCTAGGGAGACTACCCCCTATTGCGTTGAGAATCATACAATTTGAAGTTATTATTAGCTTAGCCGTCTAACTTACTGCTTCCCCATGTATTCTAGCTTCCACAGATGAGAGATACCATTCAGCCCTTGAGTCTCTGAGATTGTGATACTTCACTGAGCATAATTCTTTCCATCTCCATCCATTTGATTTCAAAAGCCATAATATCATCTTCTCGAATGGCCAAGCAGTATTCCATTGAGTATATATACCAAAGTTTTTGTATCCATTCGTAGAGGGAGGGGCATCTGGGTTGGTTCCATAATCTAGCTATAGCAAATTGAGCTGCTATAAACATTGATGAAGCCACATCACTGTAATATGCTGATTCTAACTCTTTTGGGAAAATTTCCAGGAGTGGGGTAGCTGGATC
>PVKS010020282.1:0-37064 GCA_004027875.1 Aplodontia rufa | reverse complement strand
ATTTTATATTATTTTGTTAAAATCATGTAAGTTTGCTCAAAATAAAAAATTAAAAAAAAAAAAAGATAGGAATAGAAGGAACTTACCTCAACACAGTAAGGACCATTTATGACAAACCTAAGGCCAACAGTACTTTGGAGAAAAATTGAAAGCATTTTCTCTGAAAACAGGAACTAGGCAAGGATGGTCACTTTCACCATTCCTATCCAACATAGTCCTTGAAATTCTGGCCAGAAAAATTAGGCAAGAGTGGGACATTAATGGGATATATATAGGCAAAGAAGAGCTCAAACTATCATTGTTGGCTGTTGACATGATTATATATTTAGAAGATAAAAAAAAACTCCACCAAAAGACTTCTAGAGCTCATAAATTAACTCAGCAAAGCAGCTAGATAGAAAATTAACATTCACAAATCAATTACATTCCTTTATTCCAATGATGAATATACTGAGAAAGGAATTAGGAAAATTACTCCATTCACAATATCTTAAAGAAATAAAATACTTGGGAATCAATCTAACAAGAGAGGTGAAGGACCTATACAATGAAAACTATAGAACACTAAAGAAAGAAATTGAAGAAGACTTCAGAAGATGGAAAGACCTCCCATGTTCTTGGATAGGGAGAATTAATATAATCAAAATGGCAATATTACCTAAAGCACTATAGAGATTCTATACAATACCTTTTAAAATTTTAATACCATCTTCACAGAATTAGAAAAAGCAGTCATGAAATTCATTTGGAAAAATAAGAGACCCAGAATAGCCAAAGCAATCCTTAGTGATAAAAGTGAAGCAGGAGGAATCACAGTACCAGACTTCAAATTATACTACAGAGCTATAATAACAAAAACAGCATCATACTGGTACCAAAACAGACACGAAGATTCCACTGGGAATAGAATGGAAGACATAGAGACAAACTCACATAAATAATTACCTCATACTTGACAAAGGAGCCATACATTTAAGTTGGAATAAAAGATAATCTTTTTAACAATCAGTGCTGAGAAAATTGGAAATCCATATGAAGTAAAATGAATCTGAATCTCTATCTCTCACCCTGCACAAAACTCAACTCAAAGTGGATCAAAGACCTAGTAATTAAACCAGAAACCCTGCACTTACTAGAGAAAAGGGAGGTTCAACATTCCAACACACTAGCTCAGGAACTGACATCCTAAACAAGACCCCCAAAGCAAAAGAAGTAAAAGGAAAATTCAATACACAGAATGACATCAAATTGAAAAGCTTCCTCACAGCAAAGGAAGCAAAAGCATGAAGAGAGAACCTCACAGAGTGGGAAAAGAATCTTTACACTGTACATCTCAGATATTCAAAGAACTTAAAAAACTTAACACCAAAAAAATACCCCAATCAATAAATGGGCAAACTAACTAAACAGACATTTCCCAAATAAAGAAATACAAATGGTCAACAAGTTTATGAAAAAAATGCTCAGCACCTCTAGCAATTAGAGAAATGCAAATTAAAATGGCAATGAGATTTCACCTCACTCTAGTTAGAATGGCAATAATCAAGAATATGAACAATAAATGTTGGCTGGAATATGAGGAAAAGGGTATACTTGTACATTGTAGGTGAGACTGCAAACTGGTACAACCACTCTGGAAATTCAAAAAACTAGGAATGAATTGACTATTTGACTCAGCTTTCCCACTCCTGGGTATATATCCAAAGGGCCTAAAAGCAGCATATTACAGTGATGCAGCCACATCAATGTTCACAGTAGCACCATTCACAATAGCTAAGCTATGGAACCAACCAAAGTGCCCTTCAACTGATGAATGGATAAAGAAATTGTGGCACAGACACACAGTGGAGTATTACTCAGCCACAAGGGTGAATGATATTACATTATTTGCTGGCAAGTGGATGAAACTTGAGGATATCATGCAAGTAAAATAAGCCAGTCTCGAAAAATCAAAGTTGAATGTTCTCTCTGATATATGGAAGCTAAACCGAAATAAGAAAAAGAAAAGAGGAATAGTCAAAGGGGAAGGAAATGGAGGAAGAAGGAGTGAAATTGGGAAAGTTGATGGAAGGAATCAGATTTAACTTGCTCATGTCCAAATATGAACATAATGTAGTGAATCTCATGAATATATAATTCAATAAGTCACTAAAGAAAAGGAGGGGAGGAAGGCATTTAGTAAACAACAGAAAGACCAGTAGAGGGAAGAGAAAGGAGAGCGGGTGGGGGATACTGGGGACTGATTAGAATAAGCTATATTGCATGTTTTCACAAAAATGTAAATGTTTCGTTCTATTGTCAAATATATCTAAAAAGAACAAGGGGAGGGAGGAAGGGAGGAGAAGGGGAAATGCTGGAACTGAGTTAAAACAAGGTACACTCCAAGCTTTTATAAGTATGTCATTGTATATACTATTGTCATATACATAAAAAATTTCTTCATAGATATAAGAATTATATCACTATACTTGTATATATTAGGAAAAATATATGATACAGAAAGGGAGGCGAGGGACCAGGGGATGAGAGGAGGGAGTAGCAGGTGTTATGGTGAGGATACTGACCAAATTATATTGATGTATTATGTGCATCTTTAAATACGTGACAACAAATCCCATCATTATGTACAACTATTATGCACCAATAAAAAATATATAAAAACAGAAGGTAGGGCCTAGTATATGGAAGTTAGGCATTCAAAGCATGCTTTTGAAAGGAATATGGGGACCCTGATACCTTCGGGTCTCTCTTTAATTCTGGGTAATGAAGAGATGAGCAGTTTTGTTCTGCCACACATTCCCATCATGAGATACTATACTGCCACAGGTCCCAAAGCAATGAAACTTACTTACAATAGACTGAAACCTTTGAAACCATGACCTAAACCAAACATTTCATCCCTTAAGTTGATTATCTCAGGTGTTTTATTATAGCAATGAAAAGCTAACTAATACAACATGGTGCTCTGCCATAGTAGATACTCAAAAATGTTTACTTGTGACTACGAAATAACACTAATGCTTGATAGTGAAGTACACCTCTTGAGGTGGGCTCCTGATACATTATTTATAGGAAACCCTAATTTGTCAATTAATTCTGGACATTCAAGCATTGAACATACACAAGTTGCACTGATTGCTGAGACACAGCTCTCTGAAAACAGGGATGAGTACTAACCCCTATTTCATACTTAGTGGCCTCTAGAATTCTTTTTTTTTTTTAAACAAAGGGAAGTGAGAGAGAGAGAGAGAGAAAGAGAGAAACAATTTTTATTTAGTTTTTCATGTGGCTTTTGTTGCTCTGGACTTCGTTGTGTACGTGGTGCTGGGGTTGGAACTCGCATTCTTGTGCATGCCAGGCAAGTGCCATAACCACTGAGCCATAGCTCCAGCCCCTAGAATTCTTTATTATAAGGGTTCTAACAAGATTTTTAAACCTTCTAACACATAAGCACTGAGAGATTATTTAAGCCAGTTGGGAAATAAACGAGTATTCAAACATGGGGATTTTATTTTTCAAAGTCCTTGAAGAACAGGGAAATCCCTCACTTTAGGAATATAGAGAAACATGGAATAGGAAAGAATCAGAAGGACAGGGAGTAGGAGATGTTAGAGGACAGAAGCAATATTTCCAGGTAGAACACCTGAAACTCACTGGGTGCAAAGACTTTAAATAAATGATCTAGTTTAACACAAAACCCATAGGGAACAGAGTGTGTATCATCATGCATTTACAGATCAAGAAACAGAGGCCTGAGCTGATGGTGGAACCAGAAATTTCACTCTCCTGGGGTCCTACCCAGGTCTGAAGGAGAAAATGGGAAAACCCACTCGTAGCATGGATAGAGTCTTAGTGCTCCTGGTGGTGAATGGCTGGTCACCAGTCACACATTTGCCTGAAACTACAGATCTTTTTTAAAAAAAATTATCATTCAGGAGTCAAGTGGTTGTACAGTAATAAATGTGTATAAAGTAACAATATGATATGCATTTGATCAAGGCCACTTCTCAGATCAGTGGGCCAGACAGAAAGTCAATAGGGAGACTGTGGAAAGAAAGCACATAGGCCTAGCTAAGCTTCTACACTCTCCTGGCTGACCAGGATGACCTAATGGGTCGCAGTAAAAATAAAATAAAAGGTAGGGCAGACTAGAAGATTCCTGCAGGCCTGTGTGCTCCTGACTCACCAGCAGAAACACCCACAGAGGGTGGGGGCCTTAGGCATTGAGCTGTCTTAGCACAACTTGTGACCAATTGCTGACCAACTACCAAGCTACCCTGACACAGGGTGGCCCTAGGAGACCCGCCTCCAGCATCAAAACTCAAACACTCTCAAGACAATTGAAAACATGATTTTTAACCAAGAAAGTTGCTACATGATTCTTAGAAGAAGAAAGCAGCAGAGTGAATTCCTATACAGGAACATCTTAATTTATTCACTGTTACTTTGCTCTAGACAGATATCAGCGTCTAGATATAACAGTGAACATGATACACAAGGTTGAAATTGAAGAGCTTTTATTCTAGAACTTGAATTGGCTCTTTCAGGTCTTGGGATTTGGGGAGATTACTCTGATTTTGCACATAGTCTTGAATTTCTATAAGTAAATATTTTTTAAAATAGGACTTCTCTTCTAACTAACAAGTATGATGTGGTTAAATGCATTACCAAATCACTTCAAGTGATACTATTTCATTTTATTAGGTACAAAGAAAATAACACCAAACAATCACTTGGAGTCCTGTGTTCCAGTGTTGGCTCAAATATTTTCTGAGTAGTTTTGGCTCAAACACTCTAGAACTTGGTTTCATTATTTATAAGACAAAACTTCTAAGGTGACTTCTTGAGCTCAAACTCCATGATTATTTGTTAGAGCATAAAATAATACACATTAACATAAAAAATATTCATACAAAACCTTCCCAGGTTTAATGAATGCAATCCTTCCATCATTTGCTCAGCATTTGCAAATACAAGCATATCTTAAAGTGCTATTTAAAGAGCTGACGTTCTTAAACAGGCAAAACAGTGCATTTGAAAACTTACTTAGGCATGTTACCAGAACACCTTAATATAGTCTATGTCTCAATATATTCAAACATTAAACAACAAAGGTTTTGATTACCTAAATTGTATTGTACTTGGAAGATAAGAATGTTAACACTATGAACTTTGATGTTTGTTTTTTATTTATTTAACATTAACTTCTTGTGTCAAATATTTTTTCCAATTCATTTAATCCTCAGTATGATCCTAAGAAGTGACTATCATTATCATGATTATTTTATAGTTAGGAAACAGAGGTGCCAAGAGACTATGTTGCCAAAGGCACTAAGAGAACTTGCAAGATTTCCTTGCTAGCAAATGATAAATAGCCTGTGTTCACCTTAGATGAGCTAGCTCCCGGTCCCACACTCTGACTACTTTATGTTGCTGGAGCTTAAAAACCAATGAGTGTGTACTATAAGGCAGAATACCCAGAGGGAAATGCAGACAATTAACAAACATGTCTTATTTTCCTGAAATGCACACATACACACACACACACACACACACACACACTCTCTCTCTCTCTCTCTCTCTCTCATGCTCTTTTGTAACCCTTACATAAAACTGCTGGGTCAATTTGACAGCTTTGAAATTTAGCAAAAAAGAAAAAAAATATCAGAGTAGTGGGGATATGGAAGATAACAGCATTTGTGATTTTAAATTAAATTTCTAGTACTTTACCTTTTTTAAAAATTCAAAACCATACCGCAAAGATATTATGTCATGATCAAGTTTGTTATACAAATAATGTCAGTTCTGAACAGTACACAATGCCAAAATATGTATAGTTTGATGTGCATGCCATATACACCCTTTATTTTCCTGATTGAAGGATTAACTTTCTAAGTGAAGCATCCTCTCTTCTCTTCTTTCCAGCTGAAGTAAGCAAGTAACGATTTCTCCCTCCAGATAATTTGTTAGTCAAATCACTAGTGTCCTGGTATCCCTGGCCTACAATCTCACCTGCTCTTTCTCTCCTCCCCAAGTACCTTTCTTTCATCCTCAGTCACATCTGTATTCTTTTCTTGCAGTTACTGACTTTAATACCTGGATTCAGAATTTTCCCTGTTAGGGCTGAGAGATCACTTCAGGAAGAACTTTTTTTATTCCAACTAAACATGCCTAATATGGCTGAGATGTTCATGTCAGGCCTCTGAAACATCATTATACATTTATGAAAAAATCATGATGGAGCTCCACTGAACAATGATAATGCCAGGAGACATGAAATGGTGCTAACAGAGGACTTCAGAACTCTAGTTGGTGGGAAAACACACAGGCAGGCATCAGTTTCCCCCACTGAAAGCAGCAGCTGTCAGAAGGGCAGGGAAAGCTAACAGCATGGCAGATAAGAAGCTGCCCTGTCCACCAGGGTCACAGGACATTCCTCCCTGGGAGCCCCAGCCTGTCCCATGCCTCATGTGCCTCTGAGCTCATCTTTGCAGCAGGGACAATTTTGCTTCACTTTTAAGTGAGCACATGTCCTTGCTGATAGACCTTGTGAACGAGGAACTTTTCCCTTTGCATTACAGCTCAGACTTCAGATTTAATTACTGTGAAAATGAATCAAGACACATGACTTGGGGCAGAGCATTTTAAATGTCAGCGGAGTAACAATATTAATTCTGCATTTTAAAGCATCAGTGTCATTCCATCTTTAGAATGAGTGATGTGAAAACAATCCCAGGTCATTAAAGAGGTTATCGACTCAGAGACCTCGTAGACCACGGGAATCTATTAGTTGCAATTTGGAAAGTTTTTTTTTTTTAAACTGACTGCTATATGTTGTATATACTCATGGCCACATATAAATCACAAAAATAGGCTCCTCGAGTGTTCTATATGACACATTCAAAACCCCATATCTTGAACTAATGAAATAGTCCTCTCTACATATTTTCAAATGAGCATAGCCACATTTCTTTTTATGACCTGAAATGAGTACGGGGAATACTTAAAATGACTTTATCTCTCATGACATGAGCTATGAACCATGGAAATATTAAATATTTGGTTCTTCAATAAGATAGGTGTTAAAATAAAATCTCAAAATGATCTTAAAACAAGCAAAGACCTCTGCACAAGTGGGGTACCTTCTCATGCAGTCCAGCGCGCGGATGAAGAAGTCCTTGTGCAGCTGGTGCTCATCCCGCAAGATGGAGCACTGCTCCAGCGTCACTGACATCGACGTCCTATCTTTGGCACTCTTGCAGCAGGTGAAACGAATGCCATTTAGCTTGCGACAAATCTGCAAGATGTATGAAAACAGTTCATTGTTCATGTGTGTATTACCTTGGCATCGGCCTCCTCTAAACACTTCCAGCCTGAGCACAGCAGCCACCATGGCTTTGGGGTCAGATTTATGAAAGTCAAAGCGTGCAATATGCCCTGTTGAATGTCAAAACATTACCTTTCATTCCAAAAGCTGGTGGTTGAGATTTAAGTAGATGTAACTTATTTTGGTCATTGCTTGTGAGGGACAGGTCCATTAAAACCAAATGAGATGGAAAAGGTGCAGCAACACAGGATATGGAACCCAGCTGGAACCTGATCTGCAGCAGACCATGGTGACCATTCCAACTCAGCAGCACCAACATCGCTGGAAATGGGACACACTATGTTCCCTGGATCCGACACTTGATTTGAATATTCACTAATCTCATCTTATTTTGCATTTAAGAAACCTTTGCCAGACTTGGTATTGTGCCACAAGATTTTAAAAATCTTCATGGTACAAGATGATGGAACCAGTTGTTAACACAAAGAACACTAAGAGCAGCTTCCATTTATCACCCATCTACCATGTACCAGCACAACACCATGAAATTACACATAGAGTTGTTCTTTTAATGAACTTCACATAACACTAGAGAAAAATATAATCATTATTATTTTACAGATGACAAAACTGAGATTTAGGTAGATTTAGTTGCTTTCCCACAACAGAGCTGATCCAAGATGCAAACTGAGTTTACCAGAGTCCAAGGATCAAGTCTTTAACTTCTGTTATGTCCTGGTTTCATTTATAATTTTCTTTTGTTATTTTTTTTTCTAAATTAAGTCAGAGAAGAATCTCTAAGCAGCATAATACCATATGATTAATAGGTAAATCACTCCATTCCTTTTTGTTCTATCCCATGATGGGCTTTGACATGTCATACCAATCATTAACCACAGCATCAGCCATGCTAATCAATGTGCATTTAAATTAAATTCAATGTAACATAATAAAGGTCTACTGCATTTTATGTTGTCAAGGAGTCCTTAAAAGTTGCTTGCTTTGAGAAGAAAATAATAGTTTATATCAAGGGTTCTACCATATTTTAATTGTGATTCTGATACTTAAAACTAGGATTTATACATTCTGTTAATTTAGAACTTTACTACCTTCTATTTCCAATAGAAGTGACTATAGATAAAGAAGAACATGATTTCACTATATAATCTTTTTTCACTTAGAAAATTCTAATCCTTTGAAATAAATGGTATCTCACACTTTTAAAAGAAAACTACATTCACAATAATGAAATAGACCTTATTGGCTACTTTTGAGAAATGAGTTTTAAAAGGAACTAGTATTCTTTAAAATTTATCATTACTATTATGTATATATATCCTACTTGGGATATTTAGTGTTCTAAATTCAAAGTAAAGTAGCAGTAGGGCAAATCCATCAAAGTAGACAAATGGGATCTAGATTTCTGTACTTCCACAACCCTTGAACTATAAGTAAGCATTTGACTTCACTTCTCTCTTTTTTTAATTTAAATTAAATCAAAACAAAACCAAATAGCTATAGATTTTTCATTTAGAATTTAACATTAATATAAGTACTATTTCATTAAACAGATATAGAGAGGAGAGAGGGAGAAATAAAAGCTTTTTGAAAAATATCAAAAGGAATTCCTATATTTCTTCATTTAATTTACAAATAGGATATTGGAACTGAGGCTTCAACCCATAGAAATGCTACTAACCATCCATTCAATCGTACATTGTACACAGACATGTTTGACTAGTATATACATTTCATAACAATACTTGAGAATTGCATGGGATCTACAGGAAAATTTTTTATAGATTCAAATGGGAAAATACACGGAGAGATAATATGCATTCATGCTTGCTTGTGTGTAGCCTTACTCTGTTTGCATAACTTTTATTTATATATATATACTTATTTATGTTTTTAAGTAGCCAGAGGGCCTTGGCAAATGATCAGACTCCCTTAACGTTATCATGTTATTAGTAAAATAGAAATAATGACTTGTGACCTACCACTGTGAAATTTTGGTAAGAATTAACAACTATGGTAATCTGGATAAAAGCAGCCACCCTGGGGAACAGCTATCACAGACAGCTTTCCTGTAATTCAGCATGGTGCTAATTAGGACCAATGTAAATGAGCTTCCTGAAAGCCAGATTTTATATTGTCACCTGCGATGCTCTTGTCTGGGACTTGCATGAAGCAAACTATAGCAGCTTTCCTTTGGTCCTGCTCTTGGTAAATTACTTCATATAATCTCAAGGTAAATAATATATTCATTTTTTTCCAAAAGAGAGTGAGTCATATTGGATTATATTTGAAGTGCTTTAAGTAAGGGAGAAGCTTTGTTTTAAATGCTATTGATGTAGAATACAGAGAGGATGCTAGAAGCTTCATCAGCCTGGACTCCAGTTCATAAGAGCAGCACCGCAGCCTCTACAAACATGGCGCTCCACATTGATATCTTCAGTGTCTTTCCTGATGGAAGGATGTTTTAGGTCTGAAGTTTTAACAAAATTCACAAATCTCATCTGAGCTATGCCTCAAAATTGACAGGTAGGAGTTTTAAAAATATGGATATAAATCCTCTCTAATCTTGAGGGAATCTGGGATGAGAAAATAGGCTGTTCTTCTATCCCAGGGATGCCATTAAGTGAAAAATAACCACACCAAATATAGCTCTTTACCCCAAGAGCAATCAGTCCATAATAAACTCCATGCCAATATCTAAATTAACACACAGATTTCCAAGCTCATTAACTGAACAATATTTCCAGGAGCCTTATTAAAGCTGTGAGTAAGAGATTTGATAACCACATTCTGCTGAAACCATATGTACCTAGAGTAGCAGTTCAAAAATCCTGGTTGATATGGATAATGGATTTTGCAACCTGCAATACCAACAAAACCACAGATGCTTCACTTTAACCTGACAAACACCTTCAGGGTTGGTAAGAATATCAAACAAGTAGGAATGCTTCTTGGTGAAAGCATCTTCCTCCTTTTCAGGTTGTAGTCTGTGGACAGAGAACTATCAAGAGTGACAATGCTTCATGCCCTGAACAGGGGAAGATGACAGCCGGTAACACAAAGTGCAGAGGCTGGGCCCTGCACAGTGTCCTCGTCATGCCTGCTGTCTCTGATGTGACAGGGAGTGGGACATGACGTGACAATGCTTACCGTTGCAGCCAGCCACATGATTTCAACATTCTTTCTTTTTTTGGCTTGGATATTTTGATGAAGATTTTCTAGTAAACCTTTTAAATCAGTTTGTTCTTGAAAATGTGAAATGTCTGAAGACAGAAAAATAGGAAAGGAAAAAAAATGCAGTACTATTAGTATTAAGCTACCCATGGAGTTTGTTCAATATACTTGCAAACATAACTTTCAAACAACAAATGTCTTTCTGAGCAGAGTACATCTAAGGATAATCATGCTTGCTAATCCCTCAAGTTTTATCTTTCACTTGGAAATATGCTTTAGTTTCCATTTCCCATTTGGTGTAACTATAGTAATACCAAATGGTCACAAAATACATTTTATCAACAAGGAAAACACTTCTGAGAAAGGTGATTGCTGTGGTTTCACTTTAATTAAAGCATAATACAGAGATGTCATAAGATCTAACCTTTATTTATTTATTTATGGAGCCACAGAATAGTTAGTCTGATAAAGAAAACATGCTAAATTAAACATTTCTGGGTTGAGAGAAATCTGAAATTTATTTTAGAAAATTTGAAGTTGATTCCCATACATCAAGTATCCCACCCTGGCATTGTGACATTCTGAATCAAGTAAAATTTCATTGGCGCTGTGGAGATATCATCTGACACAGGATTTTAGCAGTATCCCTAAGCTTTCTTTCAAATGCAAGAAGCACTCTTTCCATTGCAACAATAAAAGTATTATATGGACATTGCCAAATTTTCTTGTTAGAAAAATCAATCCCTGTTGAGGGCCACTGCTATAGGTCTCAACAGTGGAAGAACAGCAGAGGGTGACACTTAAGGACATGAGGCAACTGCATAGGCAGCAGGAGGTAGCACTGGTTGCTCAGATATCTACGTATTAATAACTGAAGTATTTAATAATTACACACATTTTACAATAAGTCCTAAGGCAATGTGCAGTTATGACACAATTGTCTCTGAGACTTGGTGAGATTGGATTCAAGTTTGAAATATAGTAATGGAAACAAAAAGGCTTTCTAAGGGTGTTGGGTTAGTACTGCACAGTATGAAAATACACTGCTAAATCCACAAAATGAGGTATGAAGAATTCCTGAGAGCTCTGAGGCTAAAAAAGAGGAGATAAGAAAGAGCTATAAACTGTAACTAGTTTACCCAGTTATATCAAACAGATTTCATAATCCTGATTCAGATAAAAAACCAAAATCAAATTTGTGTTATGAGATTTTGTACTTTCCAAATTTGTACTAGATGTTTCAGCAGCAAAACAAAACATCTGAATAGTTCTTGCATTAGCTCCAGAGAACAGAGATCGTTTCCCAATGAGTTTTGCTAGCAATGTATATCTATCAAGGAGTAGAACCAGTTGGTAAAGTGGAAATGTACATTGAAAACAATCATATATCATCTTGGACTTTATGTCCACAGAATAAGGAAAACTGAGTGCAATTCAGATATACATCTTGTGTTAGGGAGGTGAGATTCAAAATACTCAAGTATAATATATACATGACTCTACTGGATTAGTTCCTAACAATCAAATCCTTACTATGTAATGACACGATTCTCATAAGACAGAGAGGGTTTGAATAAAAATATCACATTTCTAGGGAGGGGATACTTCCTGATATACAGGGATTTTAACAAGATACAACCCAAAGATAAAGGAAAAGAAGCTTTGAAGAGAGTTACAAAAGCAGCCCAGGACTCTATAGATAGTCACAGGTAAGGACAATAACAGTGCTATTCAATTTATATATGTGAGGAATAAGAAGGAATAAAAAAAGTCATAAACAACTTTTTTTTTAATGTTGACAAGTGGCAACCAAAACAAACCTAGAGTAACCCATAAATTAAAATTATAAGTAGCCATTAAAAATTGTATACAGATATGTCTTTGACATAGAGAGTGTCCTTGACACTGGTGAAAGGAGAAATTGGTCAGATTACTGAATGAATTTATTCATGGAACATTGTGTGTGTGTGTGTGTGTGTGCGCGCACGTGTGTGCAAGTGTGCAGATGATGACCTCTCTATATACAAGTACACAGAGAGACTTTGGTTTACCTATAACAGTGGTCATCATCATACTGTATGATTTAGTGTGAAAATCTCCACAGTCTAGTACATTGGGATAGATACTTAAGACATTACTGGGTTCAGGAAAATGTATTACCATGAAACAAAATAGTAAAGATATCAGGCCCATGGGAAGGATGAGCTAATTTCTAGAACAGTTGGTGTGAATGGGTATCTAGCAAAGATAATCCTTTGTGGGTTCTGGAAACATTTGAGGCCAAGGGGAAAATATTAGCAAAGGCATGGAGACATGAGCCAGAATTGTAGACCCTGGGAAACTGCAGTTCATGATAACCTTGGTGTCATTGGAACAGGACTCACAAAAAGCCTGCTCTGCTATGCTGGGTAATCTGGACTTCAACCTAGAAAATGGAAGCAACTGGTGAGTTTTAAATAACCACATCTGGGAGGTCCCTAAGATGTTTTCTGAAGCCAGCTTGCACAAATAGCTTTCAAGTGATTTGAAAAACAATACAAAATAAGAAATTTAGTTTAATGTAAGATGAACAAGTTCTGGAGTTCTCAAGTACAACAACCTCACTATAATTAATAATACTTTATTGTTTATTTGACATTTTATAAAAGTGTTTATCATAAATATTCATACAAGCAATGAAAAGGAAAAGTATTTGAAAGGATAGATACAGTAAATATCTTGATTATGGTGATTATTTCATAGTGTCTTCCATTCCATTTTATTTTTTTAATGCCGGTCTCAACCCAACAGTGAAGGACTGACCTTGTGGAAGGCCCTCAGGTCACTGGGAGCATGCCCTCAAGGGATGGTGGTACCCAGAACCCTTTGTCTTCCTGCCCATGATGTCAATGTTTTTCCTCTACCACATCTTCCTGCCAGGAAGGCACTACCTCCTCACAGGCCCAAAGCAACGGGGCCAATCATGTACTGAAACTTGCAAAACTATCTTTATAAGTGGACTAGTATAATAGTTTGTTGTAATAAAGTGAAGTTGACCAATAGTACTTAGTGATTATTTTTCCACAAAGTTCATAGTCACAGGAAGAGTCAAGCCAAATCAACTGGCTCTGATGCCAGTAATTTCTTCCAAATTTGTATTGGTGTCTTCATGAATAGTTGGTGTTACAAATAGCTCTATCTAGTATTAACACAACAGGCAAATTCTTCAGAATGCTGGGACTCCAGAAATAAGCAGCATACTTAACAAAATCATTTGGTTTCATTGTTCACAAGAAATTTTGAAATAAAGACATTTGAAAAGAGACTATAAGATTCCTGAACGTAAATCAAATAAAAAGCCATTCTTTGCCCACTGCCCACTCCTATTCCATAAGGTTTCTTTCTCTCTCTCTCCCTCCCTCTCTCTTCCCCCTCCCCTTTCCTCCCTTCCATTCCCTTCCTCTTTCCCCCTCCCTACCCCTCCCCTCCCCTCCCCTCTCCTTTCCCCTTCCTTCCTTCCTTCCTTCCTTCCTTCCTTCCTTCCTTCCTTCCTGTGGTGCTTTTGTGGGTAGCATATGCAAATCCAGGGCCTTGCATATGCTAGGCAAGTGATCTACCATGGAGCTTCATCCTGGGTCCTCTATTTCTTTACCCATAATGAAAAGCACACCATGCAAATACAATACTTTGGCTGCTGCTAACATTTTTCAAACTCATAAAAATTCTGTGAGGCACAGAAATTTAGGTCTGGTTCAGGAAAGGAATATCACTAGTAATGACTAGTTTGTTAACAGGCAAAATTCAAGGTGTAATGATAGATCCTGATGTATCATTGAAAACCACACTATATATAGAACATCTATTGTTTTACAATCTGTTTCCTCAAACACAAATATACCCAATTGGTTTTACTTTTGTAATTTACTCTGAATTATTCTAACACTGGATTTAGACAGTGCAATTAGTTTCTATGCAAATCACCACAAGAATATTCATTCTTTTTCACATGAAATTTACAAAATGATTCAGTTACAAGAAGATTCTTTGCATTATTGTTTACAATATTAAACAACAAAAACTCATGGAAATGTTCATAAAGAGAATGAATAAATTACTTCATATTTATTCAGTGTAATAATATACATTATAAAAGGTTAAATGAGTAAACAAATGCCAAGTGTATCTATGTGGATATATCATAAAAAGTATGTTGAACTAAAGAAAAAAGAAGAAGAAAAGAAAACTACAGGAGTCATGCAAGACAGCACAAGAATACAACTGAACATAAAAAATGTATCATATTCTTATGGACACATAAAGAGAATAAAAATATATTTGAGAACAGACACCACCAAATTCAAAAAACATTGATTTTTTACACAGGAGGGGAGAGTTGTCAATGGGAACCTGGGAGAGGGTACAAGAGGAATTTTCACTCTTTCTAAATAAATATCAATTTCTTATAAAAATTCTGAAACTGGGTAATGGATTCCCAAGTTATTGTTATTTATTATTTGCTTTTTTAAAATTTTTTATAATTCTTTTAAAGGAAGGCACTGAGCCAAAAATCCAAGAGTATAATTTCTAAAGTCAACTCTGCTCCTGCTTTAATATGTGGTCCTGGGATAGTTGCTTAACCCTTTGTCCTTATTTCCTCAACTGCAAGATGAGGACAGTAACCCTGTCATGCTTCATCGACTCGTAGAGGAAAACAATTAATAAAAGTCATGGTGGAAGAGGCTACGTGATTAAATTCTGTGTCAACCCTAGAAAACAGAGGGGAAGATGGGTTGTTTTGAAGAAAGAGTTCAGAGCCTCAGATGGGACAAGTCAACATCTATCTAAGGTGGGAAATATTCTACTCACACTCTACGGGCAGAGCCACTTCACAGTAGCATTCACAAACCAGTGACAGCCTTGATCTTACCACTCTCCAGTGTTAAAGCGAGAGCTGAGTTGAGTCACTCTTTTGTATCTTCTTTCTCTGTGTTTGGTCAAACAGAATTTCTTCAACAAATGTTCTGGATATGCCATTGATCTGAGACAAAGGAAGGGTCCTGGCAAGTGAACAGGATGAGACCAGGCTGCCTCAGCTGATGGAGTTGTGATGCTCATGACACCAAGGCCATAGCTTCCTTCTCTCACAAATGACTTCATAACGCCAGGGAGTGTTCCAAGATGAAATGAAAATCACAGCTGGATTCCCAGCAACTACTGCACTCATTTTCCACTGAGTAGCAGACCCCAAATTTACATGGGATTAACCATACCCTCACCCTGATTAACTGGTATACTCAAGACCTCTTGAAATCAAGACAAGTTCAGGGATGGGTATGATCTAAGCCAGCTTGAACTGAACCCTGATCTCATCATTTATTTTAAAGGTATACAAGTGGGGGCTGGCGTGGTGGTGCAGCAGTTACGGCACTTGCCTGGCATGCAGGAGGATGTGAGTTTGAGCCCCAACACCATGTACACAACAAAAAGTCGGAGCAATGAAATCCACATGAAAAATGAAATAAAATTATTTTTTTCTCTTTCACTGTCCCTCTCTGTTTAAAAATTTATAAAAAAATGTATAAAAGTAATATATGCTACTTCAATCCAGCAAAGCTCACAAAGAAACTAAAGCCATTTATCCTTTTGGTTGAGCATGGAGGTAGCTTATGACAGTCATCTTTCAGTCATGAAGTAACTACATGTAGAATAAAATCAACACAATAAGGGTAGCACAGTGATGAAATAGGGACAAAAGTATCTCTGTCTGATTCCCAAGCCACTGAACCAACCTTGAAACCTGCTTTATTCTCAGAATCAGGAGTTAAGTTAATTAAGGCATGAATTTATGCTTGAAAACAATGAGTCAGGGTTGCTGTCAATTGCAATCCAAAGCATTCTGCAGTAAATAAATGGCTGTGTATGCATCCTTAGCAGCGACCAGCCATATCACAAATGTGTACTGGTGATTTACAGTAAGGAAAAGACATGTAAGATTATTTCCGGAGAGCAACAAATCAATCATGTCTACAGTGACAGCTTTAAAACTGCCATTCCTTCCACCAAGAGGTAGAGTCTTCGACCTCTCACCTTGAATTTGGATGGGCTTGGGTCAGTCTTGATGGATACAGTATGGCAGTCATGATGCTATAGCACTTCCAAGACCAATCACAAGTGACTACTCAACTCAAGCCTGGCTTTGCTTTTGGAACATAGCCATCTATATTTTTCCTTTTGAGACATTCCCTGTAGGGACTCACCCACTGTGTTGGTAGAAGCCCAAGAACATGGAGGGTCCTATTGAGGTCCTCCGGTCACAGCAGAGCCGAGCCTCTGAGGCCAGCTATACCAGCTGGCAGAATGTGAGTAGAGGTACTTCTGGATAACTCCAGTTCCCAGCCATTCACGTATCCCCCAGCCTTTCTTCTTTCTATCTGAAGCCACAGATGTCATGGAGCAGACAAAACATCACTGCTTTTGGTGTCTGACTACCTAACCCATAGAAACTATGAGCATAAAGAAAATGATTCTGACTTTATATCTGTACACTTGAGATAATATGTTTCTTGGTAGAAAGTAACTAGAACAACTACAATCAAAATAACATAGAAGGGCCTGTACTTCTACATATAAAAAAATCAGTGTTTTCAGAGCCCACTTCGGTTAGTACTATATTCTGCAGTTATGAGTCTCTAACTCTGAAACAATCACAGTTAATTTTACTAGCAAGCAGACAAATGTAATTAATAAAAGCCATTAATATGTCTTAAAATTATAAATTATATTCTTTTGGAGCTTATCAAATCTTGAAAATATAAAAGAATCCTTAATTGAAACCAATATTATTGAAATTGTATTTCCAATTTCCAATTTATGAAGGAGTTAACATCGGAAACCAAGTATCAGAATTCCAACCTGATCAGAATTGAAGTTTTTTGAGCTATGCTTTCAGCATTTCCTCTTGAATGGATTTCAAGATTCATCCTGCTAACCAAGAAAACGAACTTTAAAAATAATTGCTAAAATATATTAAAATTGCCATACAAGAGGATTTCTTTGAAATCCTCTTGCCTGATACTGCAATTTGGAAACTATGATATTAGAAGAATAGATAGAAGAAGAAAATTTTAATATATAATCCTTTTTTCCTACTTTGATTTTTTAAAAAATAGTTGATTTAATTTCAGAATCCTCAAACTATTTAAAGTCATGTCAAAGAGTTGGGAAATGGTTAGTTAAGTGACTTTTTTAATCCCTAAATTCTGTTCTCCTCTTATAGGTTAACTTGCAGATAATAGAGCAGGGTAGGAACAAGAATTCTTGAGTAGAAGGAGAGGATTTGAATGAACACCCAGTTCAGTTTCCTTGGGAGCCAGGTTAACTTCAGGGACAACTGAAGTTCAACTTGAGTTGTACTCAAGGGACCGAGATCCTGGTGCTGAAAAGAACTGAGTGATCATCAACGTTTCTCCCAGCCCAGCTTCCAAAGCCCTGCATTGGAAAGCAATGACAGCAACAGTAAAGAAAAATCTGTTGAGCATACATAGACATGTGCAAACTGGGGAGAAAGAAGGTTCTCAAAGCTTAGGAAGACAAGGCAAGCGACTTTGGAAGTGCGTCCAACACCTTACATCTCCACCCTGGGTCAGGGCCAGATTTCTGGTGAAATAAACCAAGCTTAAATGCAGCCCAGACAGGCAAATGCACAACACACTCACCCCCTTCCATGCTTCTCCTCTTTCTGAGAGCATGGGAGGAACTGACTCCCCAAATGCGAGAATGAGAGCCCAGAAAAGGAGATGATTGATGGGCCCCTGGTGGCAGTTAAGAATGAGAGCTGCAGGATTCCCTCCTATTCAGCTTTCTACTGAAGTCCTGACTTTGGATTTCATGCCATTTATATATGCTCACTTATGAGATTGGTCTCCTGGGAGGCCAGCCAATAAAGCAACTCCTGATGCATCAGGAAAGACACAAGTGAGGCAAAACAGAGAAAGAATTATGGAATAAAACTGCCCCAGAAGGTCCCACAATGAAAAGGAGAGATTTGAGAAGAATATGAGTACTACATTTTATCTGATTCGAAGCAGCTCCTTGTTTGTGGTCTGGGACACCCACAGAGTGGATGTTTATCGAAGGCAGCACAATGTATTCCTCTGAGAGCATCTGTAGACTGCCCTTTTCGGCCCTTTGAGGAAGATGACTTTCAGTTCTCCCCTTTCTCTGACTGCCTGGAAGAGTCCATTTTTTCCCCTCTGGATTACTGTGATATAGAAGTGCAAGAATAAAGAAATGAAGATGAGGGGCTGGAGTGGTGGCTCAGCAGTTCAGTTGCCTGCCTGGCATGCATGAGGATGCGAGTTCAAACCATAGCACCACGTACACGACCAAGTGTTGGAGAAACAAAGGCCAGATGAAAAAATAAAGTTGATTCTCTCTTTCTCTCTCCCTCTCACTGTCCCTCTCTCTTTAAAAAAACAAAAATAAGAAAGAAATGAAGATGGATGGAAGGAGGGACTGAGAACAGAAGGCTTTGCAGTGTGATTTTGGAAAGAGTAAAAATGGAAAGTGAAGAGTGAATATTTTGGAGAGTCATAGGGTAAACATCCAAGTTAATGAAGGCTGGAAAAAAGGACTTAAAAGGTGAGATGAGTTAGTAGTTGTCTTCTCTTTGCAGTTTAACTAAATCTTGGAATTATTTTCTGTCACCTTTAATTGTTGGTCTGTTTATTTGATATGATATCATAATGAAGTTGAGTCATCAAAGACTCTGGAATTAATTCAGGACAAATTCAGATATTTGTATCCAAAAGGGATGATTAAGTACTAATATTTTTCATGTCCAGCTTGTCAATGGGATCAAAGAACTAATAACACTGGTGATACTTTCAAGAGATGATCTATAGAGGTCTTCAAAAACAAAAAAACAAATACACACACACACACACACACGCACACACACACAAATAACCAAAAACCAAAACCAAAACATGGTTTTCATTTTTGAAAATATTATAAGGGACACAAAAATGTTTTGGAGAAACAAAAGCCAGATGAAAAACTGAATGAAATTGATTCTTTCTCTCTCACTGTCTCTCTCTCTCTTTAAAAAAATTATAAGGGAATTGGTGATTATATGAAAAAATTTAGTAATATTAATATGAATGTGAGAGTTCAGATAAGAGAGAGAGGGAAAGAGGCTACTGAATAGAAAAGGGATGTAAATTGGTTGAAACTACAGAAAGGACTTCACAAACAAATTTAACTGGACCGATACGTTGGTTGGTTTGTATACAGGAGAAATACAACTCTCCTGAGAAACTCAAAATGTACCACATTCATTATCTTATCCATCTCTTTAGCATTCATAAGTATAGTGTGACATCCTTCTGTCACAGAAACTGACACTGGAATTACTAATTTCCTTTCCCTGGTGAGATAATGGTAGAATGTACTTTGAAGTACAAGGTATATACATATTAATTATTCTCATTTGTCTGGCTGACAATGAAATGCAGGCATTGAAAATGTCAGATGTCTCCTGTAAGTGAGCTTTCAACTGAATTCCTCTCTTTTGATTTCATGCCATTTTTATGTGCTGACTATGAGACTGGTCTACTGGGAGGCCAGCCAATCTTTGATGAGTGGTGGAATATGGCATGCATAATTTAAAGAGGGGACATTTCCAATGAAAAGAAAAGAAAAAAGAAAAATGTAAAGATGGCTGAAAGGACAGACATCGAAGATTATATATGCACATACTACAGCAGAAAAAGGCTAACCAAAGGATTCTAGGGATTTAAATTGGGAGGACCACCAAATACTATGAAGTTGCAGACAAGTAGGTGGCCATTTGGATATGTGTATCTGTGACAGCAGTGCTATTTGAACTCCATTCTTCAATCCAGTCTACAAGTTAATGAACAGTTAACTCAGTCCGCAGTTTCATGTACATTCAGAACATTAAGACTGAACAGAGATGTATTGGGAAGGAGGTGGGGAGGGATAAGGGTGGGTAATTGGGGGGGCTCTTGGGAGCATAAATCTAATATTCAGAATTTATATATATATATATAATATTTTTTGTTAGACGCATGTTTGATTGTTCAACAAATAAATTTCTTAATTGAAAAAATAAATAAAAAAAGACTGAACATTGTTTTGAATCACTTCTCTTTACAAACCTCCAAAGAAGTGCTTCATGAGATATCAGATAAAACAGAAAGTCTCTGGGATTCTGCTGTCAGGAAACAGGCATTAAAACTTCAAGAGTTAAATGAAATTGGACAAATTATATTATGTGCATGTATGACTAAATTGCAATGAAGCCCACTTTCATGTATCATTATAATGCACCAATTAAAAAAATCTTCAAGTATACATGCATTTCTTCTGCAATGAGTTGAAAATAAAATTCCGTACTTAGAAATACACAAAAATTAAAACCAAAAACTAAAAACTATAGAAATAGTCAATGTAATAAAGTCTATATTTTTTAAACAAAGTCTATAATTTTAATTGAGGCAATTTATAAATTCTGGTAATCTATATTTTTAGATTCATTGCTATCAGAAGCCTGTAGACAGCAATGATATAAAACATAAAGAAACACTCAACTGGGAGTCACCATACATGGAATTTAGTCCCTGTTGTCTCACTAGCTCCGTGAATATACTTAACAAAATCTATGCTGCATCCCCAAGTCCCTCATAACAAATGATATGGTTAACTAGATGAGTATTTCTGCAATTATGTCCTGAGGAGCACTTACTTAGCCAAATGCTAATGGGTGTCTTATATAATTTATAATGGTTCCATAATGCCAAAAAACTGCTATTTTAAATACAATTTAATAGGTTTAGAGACTATAAACTAGAGTCAGAGAACTCTGGCCTGCAGGCTGAGCCCAGATAGTTCTTTGTTGTTGTAAACACCATTTTATTGAAACTCAGCCATGTTCCTGGCATACCTTTGACATTCACTTATTTTGCACCACAGTAGCAGAATTGAGAACCTATGGCAGAGATCACATGACCCACAAACCTAATTATATACTTTCTGTCCCTTTACAAAAAGTTTACCATCTATGCTCTAGACCATCTCCGAATATGCAGTACAATGATGTGAACTCCAGAATAATTTTACTAGAGCATCCTTTCATCACTCAACAACTATTAATGGGAATAATGACACTTGAAATAGATTGTATTATTCCCAGGATCCGATAGCTTTCTATTTTTATCTGATTCTTTGAAACATTCACCTAAATGACTGAATTTATCCTATTCATGTGTGCAAATATTTGTGAAGTAGGAACCATGTGTCAAACAATTTTTTTGGAAGATCAGATATAAAGTCAACAAGTACCAAGGATTCTTGTCCTTCTGGAATTCTCATTCTGAAAAGGAGAAACTGTCAAATAGGGTGTGTGACATGCTACACGATAGATGCTCTGGGGAAAATTAGAGAGAGAAAGGGGCCAGGGATTGGGAAATTGCAATTTTAAAGACAATGGTCAGTCAAGAAATACCTTACTGAGAAAGTGACACTGGGGCCAAGACTTCAAGGTGGTGAGTCAATGATCCATAAGGGTGGAAGGCATTCAAGACCAAGGAAACTGCCATTTCAAAAGCCCTGAGAAAGAGCAGGAGTCAGTGTGGACACAGTGGAGCTAGTGAGGGAGAGAAAGGTACAAGAAGGTCAAAGGACTGATGGGCAGATGTGCGAGGCATTTCAGGTTGTTGTAAGAATTTAGAGAATTTAGGATTTTATTCTACAAAATAAATAAATAAATAAAAAGAACTGGTATAGGAAGGGTATGAGAAGATAAATGAGTAGACCTTCATTATTAAAGGGTCACATTAACTCCTGTGACAAGAGAAGATGAAACAAGGGCTGAGAAAGAAAACACAGGGAACTCAAGGATGTTATGATTATAATCTAGAGGAGAGATCAGAATGGTCACATGGTGTGGGAGCAAAAGAGGAGGTGACACACACACACACACACATATATGTTTTATTACTGTATTATACTTGTACATAATATTGAGGTTCATTTTGGTATAACCATGCATGCATGGAATATAATTTCTTCCATTTCAGTCCCCAGTACTTCCTCTTTCCCTCCACTCTCCCTTCCCCTATTCCCCTTCTTCTACTCTACTGATCTACTCTCTAATTATTATTACTTTTTAAATTGGTATTTTATATATATATATATATATATATATATATATATATATATATATATATAAAGGAAAATCCCTATGCTATATTCATATATTTTGAAAGTAGGGCCCATGAGAAGTTCCAATGGACTAGAAGTAGAGTAGGAGCTGAAACTGAGAGAAGAGTCAAGAGTGACTCCATTTCTTTTTCCCAAAGCATCTATTATGTTGGAATTGATATAAACTTGGATAAGGAAGACTGCAGCAAGAACATTTTTAAGGGTGTATCATGAACCAAGTTTAAGATATCAAGTAGAACACATGACTTCAGAGAAAATAGGTGGGTCAGAAATGAAGAATGGGTGCTTAAGGCAGTGGTGCTGTGTTCATCCAGGGGCAGAGCAGACTTCGGGGACTGGATCCTGAGATGCTGCAACAGTCAGAGGTCAGGAAGGTAATGAGGAATTAGTAACTAGATTCAAAAGGAGAGCCAGAGTAGAGGAATAATCACAGAAAAGTATGGTGGTCTGGAAGCCAGGTGATGGGAGAGGGAGTAAGAAACCAGGTCAAAACCCAGTACCAGGTCAAGTAAGAGGAGGACAAGGAAATAGGCATTGGGTTTAACAGTGTACAGATCCCCAGAAAACAGTTTCAGAGGCGTTTTGAGAACATAAGGCTGACAGGAAAAAGCTGATGTACAGAAAATGCAGACAGCTAGTAATCTTCCAATTCCATTTTCGTCTGCTCCTTTTGGGGCACTGAGATTGTCTTCAACCTTGAGGTTGTCCTCAAAGTTATGTGATTTCTATCTCTGCATAGAGAGATATCATGTAATTTTATCTATGTATAGATAGATAACACATAATTTTATCTGTTCTTAAATAGATCTATAAATTTCCCTTCCTGCCAGTTCCTTTTAACATTTTTGCATGTCTATGCGATGCCAAACATATGGCTAATATGTGGAAATTTCCTCAGCCATCTGAATGTTTCCAAATATGCATATGGTTAAAACAAAATAAGTACAGTATTTGAATGACTAGCTGGATTTTTCTTTTGTATATTTGGATGTCTACATAATATCAAATTTGAAATGTCTATAAAGTTATTAATTCAAAACCATCATGCAATGTAATTCCTGTTGGAAGGATAGTCATGTTTATTTAAGAAAATCCTTATATATTTTACATCTTTTCTATTGAAGTTTATTAGAAATATTAAAATCTGTAATAATCATATCATTCTTTGTGCTTAGGAAAATTTGACATCTTAATTTAGCATGACATAATAAATCAAGGTAATTTCGCATCGAATGGAAAGATCTTTACATCTGAGTTGCTTTGCACATATATTTAACTTAGGTCAGTCAACTAAATGACAAATAAATAGAAGATCAGCAGCCTTAATATCATAGGCAATTCTACCTTTGTTTTGCTCATGTGTAAAGTATGAATGTGAACCCCATTAAGAGGACTGATGTTCCCATGTGCCCTTTTAACTCACGGTGTGCTGACCATCCACAAGGCACCTGTAGTGGGTGCTTCAGAGTTGATTTCATCATATATTCTCTGGTCTGTGACAGTTCTCCCTGAACGATCACTAACTGAAGGAAGTATCCACTTAAATATCCTTAATCTTCATCATCAGGACAAAGGTGATATAACCAGCCTGATAAACGCACCGACCAGGAGCGCATTTACATTCTGCTATTCTGTGCTCTTACCCGTTCATATCAAAGAATCCCACTAACATGTGACAGTGTCCCTGTGGCATTGAACAGGATGGTGAGACTAGCACAAGGATTGCCTAACAATGTTTGCCAAAGCCTAGCACTGATTTTTTTTTCCAGTGTGCAATATGTGTTATAAATGTTGTAGCTAGTTTTCGGGTTCTCAGCAATATTCTCGTGCAAATATCAATTTGTAAGCTTACTTTACACAGAGTATAGCTCTGAATGATCTCTTGGAAGCTCTGTTCTTTTCATTCTTTTTGGACACAAAAATAATTTCATTCAAGAAAATATTATTACACACTCATTCTAGAAAAATTATCTTCATTTACCCCAGATTCTGGCCCATGTTTGAAAAACATATTACCTTTTCAATGATTATATGGCAATGTCCAAAATAATAAAGTATTAGATACTGCAGGGAACTCAGTTATTCCATCTAACTAGCCCTGATTTTATAGATCCTATATTGCATTTATCGTTAAGCTCTTGTTCTTACCTGCTTCTGTAAAATCCTTTTATTCAGAGGTTTACCTGTCCCAATAGAGTCCAGCTGCTTTATATAAATTTCATTTATTTTCAGTTTCAATGTTTATTAAATTCTTTCTAATTTTATCTTGACTTGAACCAGATTTATTCCATTTATCGATTTTTTTTCTCAGGGCTGAGGATTGAACTTGGGGCCTTGCACATGCTAGGCAAGCACTCTGCCACTGAGCTAAATCCCCAACCCCTTATCTACTTTTTCTTAAGTGAGAGTTAAAATAAATTGAAATACAAAAGTAGAAAACACTGACTGAGGGTCTGAGGGAACATCTCCGTGGTAGAGTAGTTGTCTAGCATGTACAAGGCCCTGAGTTCAGTCCCTAGTACCATAGGTAGGTGGAAGGAAGGGAAAGAGGAAGGCATAGAAGGCCAAAGTGCTGAGAATATTTTAGTCTAAATTGTACACTGCTAATAAAAAAGTTCAGTAAAAGAAGATGTCAGAATTTGTAACACGTATATGTAGCTTTTACAAATTATATTTAAGAAGTCCATTTCAATAATTCTCTTAAAGAAGTTAACAGGGGGCTGGAGTGGTGGCTCAGTGGTTGTGGTGCTTATCCAGTGTGTGAGAGTACATGAGTTCAAACCCCAGCACCACATACACAACAATGTCTTGGAGCAACGTAGGCCACATGAAAAACTGAATAAAAATTGTTTCTCTTTTTCTCTCTCACTGTGCCTCTCTCTTAAAAAAAAAAAAGTTAACAGACTATCAGGGAAAACCATGATTAATCTGAATTTTAAAGCTGACAAAGTAGATGTGAATAAAATATATTTTTCAAGACTTTTTCCTCTAAAGGTACCAAAGGACTATGAGAGCTGAGATACAGTGGTGGCCAGCAGGGTTTTGAAGACCAACTCTGAACTACTCTTTGTACCCATCAAACCTTTTATGTGTGGAACACCAGTGTTCAGAGTGACTGTGGACTTTTTGCTGGAATTCTCCAGGTATTAATGGGGACCTCAGTCAGACAGGGCAGCTTTTCATTATCTGGAAGTTACAACCCTACCTCCTTCCCTATCAAGTTATGTTCAGTCTCTGCCTCCCATGGGAGGTTGAGTCCTCTACTCTCCCTTGGGGCTCCTTGGCTTTTTTGGATAGCATCAGGGGCCTCACGATGACTACCGTCTCCAGAACCTCTCAGCGAGACCAACAGCAGATCCTTAGCCCAGAGCTGGCACTGTGAACTTTCCACCTGTGTTTAACCACACATTGCCCTTCCCTTTGGAAAACTAAAGAGAATCAAAGACAAAACAAAACCCTCTCATCAGATTCCATTGCTCTCAGCCTACTTTTTCTTTTCTCTCTTGGTATTCAGTCATGAGTTTCCTACGAGTGTGACTCTTAGCTGTCTCTACTTTGCACAAGATGTGTTCTCTCCTAAAATGCCTGTCATGTGGTTTCATTTTGTGTTTTTAAATAAAAGTGTTTGATCAAATGTCATCAATTATTCCTAACAACCAAATCCAGACGCTTCTCTTTAATCCTCGTGCTTTGTCTTCAACACAGTATTCTCGCTCATCTTTCCCTGGATTATATTCTTTTCACTTAGCTTCATATTTGCCTCAATCTCAAATAATTCCTCCAGTTTGTGTGGGCTTGTTAGTCCTTCTATCCTTGTACTTAAAGATATGCCCTTTGACAATGCCTATTTTAATTTTCTATGCAGACTGTACAAAAACTGTTTAAATAATTCATCGAAAATTAATTATCCCCACAATATTGGATTTTCATTCCCTTTTCCTACTTTTTTTGTAAATGGAATGAATGAATGGGACATTTTATTTTTCCTAGGGAATAAATGAAAGCTGTGACATTGCATAACCAGATCATGAAAGTCAGAAACAATCAAGTAGAAACTAAAACACTTCGAACAACAAAAGCAAAAACAACAAAATCAAATTAATCTGAAAAAGGAACAACACTCTCAAATAGCAATTATTCTTCTGCAACAAGGTTCAGAGTTAATGCACATTATTCTCTGATGACAACGAGTCGTTAAATTGTGTGTTCCTGGGGCCACAGGCCTATTCATCTTCATCACCTTTGTTGCAAACTTAAAGCTTCTGTTTCTAAAGCGTATTTCTTGTGGCATTATTAGTGCTATAATGGATGACATACTATATATATATATTCTGTCAAATAATTTAGAAATAGTTTAGAACAGCTAAAAAAAAAAGTCCTGTGTTTCCTCCTTAGCTCACAATTGCTACACAACCTATCCAAATAAATCAATAAGTGGAGAAATTCCAATAAACCTGTTATGATTCCAATCTCCTTCTGTTTTGGATAAAGCACAAAATATATGAACATTACTATTTTAGTCAGCTTTCTTGATGCTGTGACTAAAAGACCTGACAAGAACAATATTAGGAGAAAAAGTTTATTTTCAGAGGTCTTAGTCCATAGGCCACTGGTTCCATCCCTTGGGACTGGAGGTGAGGCTGAACATCATGGCGGAAGGCATGGTTCCAGGGAGTAGAGAGAGAAACTCCACATACACAAAGTATATGCCCCAAATGATCCACCCTGTCCAGTCACACCCTATCATCATGTAGTTACCAGTTAATATCTACCAGGGCACTAACTCACTGATTGGGTTAAAGCTCTCATAACCCAATTATTTCACCTCAGCCTTTTTTGCATTGTCTCTCATGAGTTTTGGGGGGACACCTCATGTTCAAATCACAGTTACTATTAGAGAACAATGTACAGTGTGCCTGGTTGTGAACAATCCACAGTTGGTTCCTCCTCCCTTAAAGCAGAAAGAAAAAAGCATTTAATCTGCTCACTTCCGCAAAAGCTCATGGATTATATGTAAAATGTGATAACCATCTCTAAACACAGAGCCTTTTGTGCTAGCGATTTACGAAAGTGCTTTACTTTTCATTTCAGTTTATTTATAATGCAAAATTAAGTGTCCTCTTGTTTCAGGGAGGTAAGAAAAGGGACTGGAAAAATGTCTGAGATCATGAAGTCCAAAGGGAAGATCAGAGCAAGGAGGAGAAGCACTAAAGTCGGCCCCATGGGATTTCCCCAGCTGATCAGGGGGCCAGCTGTATTGCAGGAGTGGTTTGAAGGCACAGGGCTCCTGAAGATATACTGGGCCTCAGAGTCGGTGTAGGCATGGCAGCTGTGGGAACGATGAATCACCAGACAAAACTGGAAGGGAGAAATCTACAACGTAGGGGCAGCCTTCAACAGCTCCATCCATCTGGTAGTAATTTCAGACACATCTTACTTGCTTCGTGTGAAGGTACAGGAAAGGAAAGGCCCTCTCCTGGCATTTCTACACCTGATTGCCTCTCTATAACAGGGACATTCCATGAGATGTCCTTTGAGATCCCACAAATCCTCCAGGATAAAGACACAGTAGCCACTCTGCTCTAGCAAGCTTTCTCCCAAAGGCCTTTCCACAGCTGAGGATAATAATAATCTGAATTTAATCAAATATTCATTCTAATTTCATTGAGTTTTTGAAGTACATGAGTCATAAATTATTAGACTATGATGAACACATATTGAAAAGACATGAGGTATTGATAACGACAAATTAATTCAATATCCCTTCTCTAATTCCTAATTCCTAAGAGTTGAGTGTTTAGTAAAGCTGATAACAATTACTAAAATAAAACTATTCCGTGTTTGTAGACTTCTAAATTGACACTATCAATTAAATCTACTATATACAGAATGGAATTAGAGAATATTTTGAGAAGAATATATTTTCAGTTCATAAAAATTTCTAAATAAGAAGAGTAAAATGACGAGAACTCTTAGGGAGTGACTATAATGTGTGGGATGGAGGCATTATTTTGTCTTGATATGGGAGAAGTAGAGGGTATCTCTGAAGGTTAGAAAAAATCTTTGCAGAAGAAATTATTATTTTTTAACCTAAAAATCATGTAGAATTGAACTATTTCATTCATAAATCATTTGACAACAAGGTCAACAAATTAATGGACAGCACATCCATAATGGATTAATATGTGAAAATAATATGTTTAGAAAGTTAATCTTAAATATTGAGAAAAATATCCCTTGATTTGATTGTGAAAGAAAAGAATAGATTTTATGGATGGTGGATATGAACTAGCATAGTAATTCCTTCCTTTTTATCAAATAGCCTAACCTCTATTCACACTCTTAAGAAAGCTTTATGATTTTGTTCTCAGTGGAACGCAACCTAAATCATGCTTTGGCCTGCACTGTTTCTACAAGAGGCCTAGCCTCACACATATCAGCACAAGTACACAGACTGGGTTTGAACTGTAGTTGGAGATGTACCACGGTCATGCCACAACTGCATTCTACTGTGAAGCTATGAACACATATTTCTAAAAAAATATAGGGAACACAATAGGAAACTTCCAATACATTGAGACAACATGTCATCATAACTACTTATACAGCATTTAGGTTGTATGGGTTCTATAAGTCATCTAGGGATGACTTAAAGTATCCAGGAGGATGAAGGGTATATGCAAATACTATATATATTTTATAGAGCACTTGAGCAACCATAGATTTTGGTATCTGCAGGAACATCCTGAAACCAACCCCTCATTGAGACAAAGGGACTACTGAATTGGTAATATGTGAGATTTTACATTCCTAATTTTTTTTACATTTATTCTTATGGAAAAGTTTAAGTTAAATTGTACATAGCACTATTTTGAATTTCATATTTCAACAATACTTCTACCTATTTCTTTTACATGATGGTTGTTAGTAAAACTCATAGACTTTGTGAACTATTACTTTTTAATATACATTTTGAGTAAGTATGATGTATCAATGGCCCTTGATTGTTCTCAAGCTATTATATGGATCAGAAATCACTTAGAAAGATTATTAAAGGCACAGGGTTCAACTATTACTTTTTAATATACATTTTGAGTAAGTATGATGTATCAATGGCCCTTGATTGTTCTCAAGCTATTATATGGATCAGAAATCACTTAGAAAGATTATTAAAGGCACATGGGTTCAACATGAGTTCAGTAGATCTGTAATGGAGCCTGAGGATGTGCATTGCTGACATTCTAGGTCATTCTGATCCTGCTAATCAAGGGACCACACATACATTTTAAGAACCAAGATAAAAAGAAATCAAGTTGATGAAAATTCTAATAATTACTTCCAAATTATAAGCAACTATTTTCAAAAACAAAAAACTCACCAAAAAACCCCTCATTTTTCCTTAATGACTAAAGCAGAACAGTTCTATTTATAATAGAATAACTTTTTAGGTAATTAACAAATTTATGATTCAAAGTATGCTTGCTTCCAAAGAATCTCCACATGCTTAATTTTATTTTGGAAAAAAAAGATGGAAAATAAAATAATACACAATAATGCACTGTTGAGTGTGGTGGCATATGCCTGTAATCCCAGTAGCATGGGAGGCTGAGACAGGAGGATCACAAGTTCAATATCAGCCTCAACAATTTAGCAAAGCCCTAAGCAAGTTAGTGAGACCCTGTCTCAAAATAGAATAAATAAAAAAAAAAAGGGCTGGGGATGTTGCTCAGTGGTTAGGTGCACCTGGGTTCAGTCCCCAGAATGTATACACACTCACACACACACACACACACACACATACATATGTTACAGTATAAAATCTGCAATGAAATTCTGCATATGAGCATGCATATGTTCACTTTAGAAATCTGATAGGACATTCATTGGATTATGAAAAAGCATAAATAGTCTACCTAATACAACACAATGAGTAAGCAATGGGCCATGATTAGATGACAGGTAGACTTTGATTACCATTTTTGGTTAAATATTATAGCATTTCCTACTTCATTAAAATCTAGTTTATTATCATTGTGAATATCTCAATGTCCCAGCATATTTATACCTACTTATAGATGAACTCCAAATTTATTCTTAATTCTGTACCTTTGCACAGCTAAAATGTAATGTACTTAACAGTGTGGGAAAAGGAGCTTCAGAACTAATGGCAAAATATTTTCCAAAAATTGTAAAACATATTTCTGTAAGCTTCAGTGCTTTAAGTTCTTCACATAAAATGTTGTAATGAATATGTTCAATAAATTGGCTTCTTCTCTTACATTACTTGGCATTACATTATATCACTTATATTATGTACTATATAATATTCTCTTTATGTAATGTGGGATATGTCCAATGTATCTCACAAATTGGACTTGAAAAGTTACTAAAGTGTTTTGTATGGTGAAGAATTATGCAAAACTTTTATTGGACTCAGTTGAAGTTTCTAATTATAAGTTCCATACTTTTAATTTTTTCCATTTTCCAATGGCTCTGAAGTTAATGTCCCTGACTGAGCTGTGGGACACATTCAAGAGCGCAATCAAGGTAATGAGGCAGGCGTCAGCCAGGCCACCTTGGCAATCAGACTTTTTGGTTCACATAATCTCAAAATCACACTCACATCACCATCCCATACTGCTTTAATCACTGACCTCTATGTCTAACCTCTCCTGAAGATGTATAATCAAGAAATTATTGTTAATGTTTTCTGAAGCTCCTATACTTACAATCAGGAGGCATCTTTTCCATAAATATTGTGTAATATTCTTTTAGAAGTTCAAAATTTTCCTGATTAATACTTTCTTGCAAAGAGACATCTCCAAACCTAAAAATAGAAACAAGAAAGCAGTTATGAATTACAAAATAGCACCAAAAAGTAACACTTTTTAACACTTCTTTATAAATAGATGGCAACAGTTTCCTAAGGGAGAACCTCTCACATTTCTTAAGCACAATGGCGACTTCAAACATATTCCAGTCTCCACTGCTCCTGACTCTACCACTCACTCCAATGACATCAAAATAGACTCGCATCATCCAGTGTGAACTTGAATGAAACACCTTACATGTACAAGCCCATCCTCTGTGCATGTGGGTGAGTGGTATTCAGTTAATTTCAGTGCTCCTTACCCTGCACCTCCTCTTCAGGGCTGTTTCTCTGTGGGCAGAGAAGATCCTCCCCCTGTCTATCTGTCTGTCTGTCTCTCCCTTCAGTCTTCCCTGTCACCCATGGCAGCTTGGGAAGGGGTCCAGAAGACCAGGACAGGATGAGACAGGACGTTGTGAATTTCAAAAGTCCACTTGCCTCTCTCACATGAAAGGATGCTGCATAAACAGTTTCCTATACGTATCTGCATTCCAATCTGTATTTCTCCACAACAATTATCAGTGGGAATTATCTCCCTCCCATATTCACCTCATGTGTAACATAATCCAAATCTGAATCCACTTCCTCCTACTGTTTCTAAGCCTGCCCCCAGTATTCTGTCATGAACTAGGCACCATTTTGGATTTCCTTTCTTTTCCCCATCCTACCCACTATTCATGGATCTCTTCACATGTTTGGTATCCCTTCTTTTTTTAAAAATTATTTTCCAGTGTCACTATAACATGAGGTATTTAATTACTCTCCTCAAGCTTCCCAAATGCCCTGGTGCTGTGCCTCCAGCCTCCTTCCCTGTTAATGTACCCTGTATAGCAGGCTCAGATCATTCATTCATTCAACAAATATTTATTCAGTATCACCTATGAACTAGGCATTGCATTAGGCATACATGAAATGCTAGAAGAATTAATTTCACGCATTTCATCACATCAGCCCACTGAACTTCAATGCTTCTCTTCTCCCTGTAATGACAGTCTGGTCCCCTTTGTTTAGCACCTAACTCTCCACAAAAGCTTTCCAACACAGGAGTGGGATTGTAATTACATGCCTCTCCCTTATCCGCAGTATCTTAACACCTCTGAGACTGTTCACATGCTATTCCTCCCCTGCCTAGAGTGTCTAACTTCCCTTGTTGGATTAATTCCTATTCATTCTTCAAAGCAGGGAAAGGCTCTCCTCTGCCAAGGGCTGTCCCACATGGATTCTTCTTCCATTTTTGAATCACTGTCTTTCCAACACTATTCTTCTTTCTTCAACATCTTCAATGACTGCATGAGTCAAATGTAATGCAGTGTATGCTGATTGCTTCCTTATTGGACTGTAGCTCTTTCAGCACAGGTATCAGATCCCATATTTCTTGTCAACATTAGTCTCCCTGAGACCCACTGCTGGACATAGGGGTGGCTGGCAGAGCCAATGTTCAATATCTGAGTTGAACTTGGAGAACATGAAGACAGTTGCAGGAAATCTTAAGGCAAGTTTCTTTAGATTATGAAAATACACTCTTCTACCTTTTTCAGACATTACACTCAACTGGTGTTTTGAAAATACCATGCTTGTTGGAGTAAGATTAGTGTTTTGGATGAAATGTTTGCTTTTGAAATTCATGTTCTGAAGTCCTCACCTTAGTTTGGCTGAATCTGGTGATGGGACCCTTCCAAGAAAGTAATTAAGGTTAAGTGAGGTTATGGGAGTGGGCTCTAATCCCATAACAATATAAATCAAGACACCATAGAGCTCTGCACACCCCCTGCACATGCATACCAAGAAGAGGTCACTCAAGCCACCCAGAGAAAATGGTCCGTCACCTGCAATCAAGCAGAGAGCCTTTGCTGGAGCCCAACCCAACACTTGGCACTTGGACTTCCCAGTCTCCTGGAGAGTGAGAAAGGAATTTTTGTTTTTTAAGCCAACTGGCCTGTGGCCTTATGCTATTGCTGCTCAAGCTGATTAATAGAATTAGTATGTACTTATTTAAGAGTGGTCATGAAAAATATAGGTTTCAATTTGGGGTAGAGATGTAGGAAATTTTACAACTAGATTTACACAGTGTACCTAAAACGTAGGTGTTGCCTGTTGAAGCTCAAAATTCTGAATCAGAAAAATGGAATCAGAGAACAAAGCAAAAGTGTTTTGCTTCGGTCTGAAGCTGGCTGATGTCAGATGGCTTGGCTTTGCTTTTGTTTTTCCTCAACGTTGCCATTTTGCCTCCCTTTTAAGTCTATGTGTTGTATAGTTTCCAGATATGAAAAAAATTACTTATATAACATGCAAGAGAGATGGGAGAGGTGAGGGGAACACTTCTTAAATAGCATGACTGACAACTGAAATAGTCACATGAATGATTTAGTCCAATCTAGAAGCTAACCAGTTCTCGAAAATGCTAACTAGTCTTTGAAAAGTAATTGGAAGAATCTCACAACTCTCTTAAGGTCATACTTACAGGTTTTAACCCATTAATTCAACTCCTAAATATACCACATTCTAGTGTACCAAAAAAGGACAACATTTAGCAGGCTGGTTCTTTTTTTTTCCAATATTTTTATAACTTATGTTTAGGAATATCATGTATCACAAACACTGTGAATCCAATCTATCTATCCAATCAATCTATGTATATACATGTATCAGATCTTTTTATACTGATTTTCAAAAATGTTTAATTACCAAAAAGTTACATGTACAATACAGTGAATATAATCATATTTTAATTTGTGTATACTGTAAGAAGAGAGACTACAGTTTCACCATGTACTTGTTAACTTCCAGATGAGAATTTTGAAAACTTGTGTTTTTCAGGAAGTACCTTTCGGGCAAGAGGGAGAAGGAATGAGATAGTTTGAAAATAATAAATAACAAGAGAACTCTGAGCACCACTGAAATCCAAAAGAATGGCAATTATAGTAGAAATTTTATTTTAGTAAAAGTCAGTAATAAAGACCTAAAATATATTCAACAAGTCATGGCAAATAATACGCAAGGCACTTTAGAAACATTACCTATGGGAAAGAGACATTGGAGAGTGAATGGATAGTGGATAAGGAAGTATTTTAAACACCAAAGACTATCAAACTCTCAAAAATGTACCTCTTAGGGACTTCTCCATCCAGGTCTTAAACAAGATGATAAGTTCTTTCTCTAATTTTTTTACACCTGTGTTCTATGAACTTTAACCATTATCTACAGTTTCCACAATCTGTACATGTGAATTATGTGAAGTGCAAAAGTTAAGTTTTCTGCTCAAGAAAAGTGTTTATTGGGCCTAGAACAATGGCTTGGCAGTTACAGAGCTTGCCCAGAATGCGCGAGAACACAAGTTCAAACCCCAGCACCACGCACACAGCAAAGTCTCGGAGCGGTGAAAGCCACATGAAAAACCAAATAAAAATTATTTCTCCCTTTCTCTCTCTCTCTCACTGTCCCTCTCTCTAAAAAAAAAAAAAAAAAGAAAAAAGAAAAAAGAAAAGTGTTTATTGACAATACCTGATGAGATTCCATGATCATAATCATTTGCTATCGGAGCAAGTCATTACAAAAAAGATGTAACATTATCTTTCTACAGCTATCATAATAAATAAAACAGAAAAATAGACTGTGTTTTTAAGTTCAGAACATTTTAACACATTAATCTGGATTTACCATGTCAATCTACATCTATATAAACATAGAAAACTCTAAAATTGAATATGCACATTGTATTTGGAAGCAAAACAATGTTAATCCACGTGAATATTTTCATATTATCCTCTATATTTTCCTCAATTTTTGGACACATTTAAATTTGAATTTGGTCCATATTTCCTTAAATATGAATATCTTACCTTGCTATATCAAATAACCTAGTATCAATAAAAAGGAAAGTGCTGCCAATAAACGTCTAAATTCTATACGCAGGATCATGTGGGATTTCCCAGCATATCCTAAAAAGGATAAAAGAGATCAGCCTGGTATACCTTAAGCTTACCTCTCAGCAAGAGTCTGCTGTTCATTGATCCCAACATTAAAAAGTACTGGATGCACATGCAGCAGCTGTCCTTCTTTAATCTGTGGAGGGAGCGACTCGAAGATCCCAGACGGAAGCTTGACCTCCACCACATAGTGTTCACTGAAGAAGGCAAAAGCGGAGGGAGGAAGCATGGCTTATTTCATATGTTTCAGATTATCTGAGGTTTACAGGAACACAGCACATATTTAGGTTTTTGGCTGCTGTATCCTTATATTCTATTCTTCATTCCCTCAAGAAGCATGCTTTTGGCACATGCCTGTAATCCCAATAAATTAGGAGGCTGAGGCAGGAGGATCTCTACTTCAAAGCCAGCCTCAGCAACTTAGTGAGGCTCTAAGCAATTTAGTGAGACCCTGTCTCAAAATAAAATGTAAAAAGGACTAGGCATGTGGCTCAATAGTTAAGCAACCCTGGTTTCAATCCCCATTACAAAAAAAGAAAAAGAAGTATGCCTTCATTTCCTCATTTGCATAGCACAAATAATTGCAAAGATGCACTTTTGTGATTGACTTCTCTACATTGCTCTGAGCTTCATCAGGAAGGGAAGAATATTTAGTTCATTTTTTAATACCTAAGGCCATGTGCATAGACAGCCTCAGTATTTGTTTTCTTGAGTTATTTTTAAAATCCCAGCAGTCCCAAGAAAAAAGGATGTAATTTAATGTGGATTTTTTTCAGTGTCATGGAGCCTAGTGAACCAAATCATTTATAACATTATTTGGCATAGCCCTATCATGATTATTATTTATGAACCACCTGTTGGTGACAGCATGCTGGCAATGAGATGGTTTAATTATTATAGTATAAGTAACCTTTGAGGGTCTTGTTCATTTTGCAACATTTGTATACCAGAGGTGTATTTTTCATTGGAAATTTTCATTAAGAATTACCACTATGGAAACGGTAATTTCCACGGAGGCTCCTCAAAAGACTAGGAATATAACCATATGTGACCCAGCTTTACCACTCCTTGGTGTTTATCCTAAAGAATTAAAGTCATCATACTGTAGTGATGCATGCATACCTATGCTTATTACTGCACAATTCATAATAGCTAAGCTATGACATTAACCCAGGTGTCTGTCAGTGGATGAATAAAGAAAATGTGGTATATAGTACACAATGGAGTTTTATTTGACCATAAAATGATTGAAGTTATGTCATTTGCTGGAAAATGGATGGAACTTAAGAACGTTATATTAGGTGAAATAAGCCAAACTCAGAAAGTCAAGGGATGTAGCCAGGTTTGGTGGTGCACGTCTGTAATCCCAGCAACTCCGGAGACTGAGGCAGGAGGAACGCAAGTTCAAGACCAACTTCAGCAACTCAGCAACCCGCAAGGCTCTAAACAACTTAGTAACACCCTGACTCAAAATATTATCATGTGCTAAATCCAGATAAGATATAATGCTATACAACATAATCCT